>JACM01068243.1:0-15743 GCA_000787095.1 Periophthalmodon schlosseri
ACAAATAAACTGGCCTTGCCTTGCCTTGAGGCAAATCACAACTAACATTATAAATATTTAACACAGGGCAGACAGTAATTAAGCAGCATCTATAATATTAATGCAATGTGGTGTAATCCTTGTTCTTTCACTTTGTCTTTGAAGAGTTCCAGACCAAGGAGGTTCGACCCACTAAAACCTGTGGAAACCGGATTAGTTGCAGCCAGGCGTTCTAATTAATTGCCGTGATGTTTGGCTAATAAATCTCAGTTATCTGGCCTTCTAATCGTAGCTGGAGAAGATAGCACGTCTCTGACCCAACTACAGCATCTCTTAACAGCTTTCTGTAATCAAGGAGATTCTCTGCGTTATTTGGCCTCTTCTCCAAATGCAATTATAGAAGAAAAGACGATGCACTGGAGTAAACGGAGAGCATTGTTAAATTGGTTGCGTATTAGCTCAGTGTATTCTGCGGCAACGTTGGCTTTAGCTGTGAGGGCCACTCCCAGATTTTCACTAGAAGTAATAGAATTAGAATTATAAACATTAAGATGACTTTTTTAACTTGTAGTGCATTAAGAGTTTTATGGTAGTGACCTTTTAAGCTTATTTCTCTTAACAAAAAGGCTGCAAAAAGAGCTGATTAAAATAAAACTAATTTAGAGTGTTATTCTTCAATTAATTCTTATATACTTCTATATTACTTCTATATATGTTTAGTTTAAAAATGCTGAATTCACTGAAAATAACATATTAAAAAGTTTAATTTCATTTTTTCATTGCCGCTGTTCTGCAAGGAGAGGGCTGAGCAAAGGGTGGGGCTTAAACAAGAGACTTAAACAAGATGCGTGGTCTTGCATACCCAACTAAAAGAAAATTTGAATTATAACATGGTAGATGTTGTAGAATAAACTGTAGTAGCCCGAGAGGTGAAGAGAAGAGACATGATGCTGGAGTTCTAACGCAGGAGAAGTTTATTGACCATCAGTACAGGACCTAGCACCTGGAGACATGAACCCTCAAGACTCTGTGATAGTGTTATGTATTCTAGTCTAATGCAGTCCAGTCTGGCTGTGCTTCCATTGTAGGGAGTATTATACCTCTGATAACGTAGGCCAAGATAACAAGGACTGAGCTGGCAGTAAGTGGCCTCAGTACAGCTGAGCTTGGAGTAAGTGGCCTCAGTACAGCACAGAAATGGAATTTCTCTAACAGTAGAAAGCTCAAAAAGTGGATTAAGCATAATACTCCCTTCTTTAAGATTTGGTATAAAGTGAGGTTTCTGCTTCCACAGTCCATTCATGTTATCTGTGATATTCAAACCTCAACCAAGACTTGTACATGCCTGTTGACACCTGAAATCAGTATCATGAATCCATAATAATATTGAAATAACCATGTCTTTACTATAGAGCCAAGCTCTGAATATGAGGGAAGAGACAAACTTTCAGGGAAGAATAAAGCAGTAAGTAGGAGACAGAGACCTTGTATTTCTATGCACATAGTAAGTGGATCAGATCTGTAGACAGTGACAGAGCTGCAGTTATGTGAGCACAGAGACACCCTGGCAGCAGTGGTCCCTGTGCCTGCAGGTTAGAAGGCAGACGAGTGTTTGGCTGATCCAGGAGTGCCAAAGACAGCTATCCTCCTCAGAGAACCTCAGCCCTGATCTGAGCAAAGACAATATGTGTGAGAGCGTCATTCATAATGCACCAACCCGAGCTCCGGAGTCGCCATGTCATCCCATTCTCACTATCAGACAGACAGAGGGTGTGAAGTCAGTGCAGAAACAGTGTGCTGAGTAACTGATGAGCTCCAGCACAGGTGTGAACAAGCAGGATATCCAACCATTGATGAAATAAAAATGTCATGTAAAAATAGCCTGTTTTAATGCTCCAAAAGAGGGCTCTCAGATAAATTAGGTTAAGCACTGTGCAAATCCCACAGCTGTTTGTGGGAGAGGCTGGAGGGGCCCCCAGCTGCGCGTCATCAGCCGTCACCCCACCACCTCAAAGGGAACACATCACAGTAGCTCTCTGGCCTCTCCACTGGAGACATGTTCACTAGAAACACTTTGAAATCTGCTGCTTCCCACTAGTTGAGCTGCAAATTCCGTGTTTTCTTTGTAATGAGGAATATTACAAAAAAGAATAAAAGAATATGAGTTTCTCCTCAAAGGTATGATAATGGTTTTGCTATTGTCCCGCCTGGACCACATGGGTCCTTTGTGTGGTAACAAGGACGTGGCTGATGTAATTGTATTGAATAGCACTGTAGTTATTTCCTACGAGGCTCATATGAAGCATGACTATGCTTAACTACATCCAACTAATAATCCAGCTATGTTAACCAATGTAAACCGCGTTGTCCTTATTCTGGTAGAATATATGAAAACATGTATAGGCACTGTAAATTAGTTAGGAAGGGAATCTGACACAAAAATGGGGTATGGGCGGTGGACAGATTACTGAGTATGGAAAAGGAAATGAATTAGAACATTACTGATATTGGTGAAAGAAATACACAGTATTTATAGATTCTACATTATGAGCATTCAAGAAGTTCATAGTTTAGACAGGTTTCTAATGCACTATAAAGGGGTTAACCTTGAAAATTCTGACGTAATTGAAGTTATTATGGAATAAGAATCTTTAGTTGAATTGTTCCAATCCTTTTATGTGAAATGTTTCAGTGAAAACTCACTATGCTAAAAATATGCTTCACTTTCATTTTGCTAGCACAGAGGGACAAATCAATGTCTTTATCCAAATACTTATTCAATTAATCATACCTGTGTAACCACAAAAAATGACCCCTGAGGAAAAAAAAAAAAAAATTCCTTGATATTCAGAAAAAGTGCGTGCTTTCCAGTTTGCAAAGTTACACCCCGTCTTCTGTTCCCAGCAGATGCCAGTGGTGCCTTGGTGTGGCAGAGGCTCGTGGCCCGATATTAATCTGTGAGCAAATGCGCTCCGACAGCTCCTCACAGAGAAGCCCAGCAGTCATTAGCTGTAACAACCTGGGAGTGTTCCTCAGAGGGACAGGCTTTTCACCGCCATTACAACAACACTCACATCATCACACCATTGTACACCCCGCTCCAGCCTCATCTGTTTTTGTTATGCTACGAAAAATCCAGAACAGCCATTTTTCCAGAACAATTGAGCATGGGGCTTCAAGCTGCAGCATCTATATGACTGCGTTTGTGATGGCGACGACAAAAGGCATTGGTGAGTTTATGCCGTAATTGCAGTCGATATTTGTGAAGGTAGGAAGTGGCGAGTAGATTTGATGGGAGCAGTAAAAGGCAATAATGACAGTGGCACTGAAAGAGGAATAGAATAGAGTAATCCTACACATGCCATAAAAGCCGGCACCACCGTCCTAAAGAACGTCTCCCATTTCAAAGAATGGCCTAACATGGACAGACACTCCATCATACTTGACATTTACAGGAAAATAATGTGCTTCCTTCACGTCTTTTGAGGCGCCACAGGTAAAAGCACAGTAAAACACTGCCAAAGAACAGAATATAGCACTTTATCTTGAAGTGCAATATTGTAATAAGTCAAACACAATATTTTCATTGTGTTTTTCAAAATAATCCCACTAATTTGCGTTACTTTTTAAATCTTCTTTCCCCACATTTAATCACAAATCCCTAGTGTTCTCTCTCAGGTGACAGAAACTAATTCCCAAGCCAAACTTTTTCAAATAGTTTTTTAGAAAAAAAAAAAAAAGACAAACTATTCCCCACATCTTCAGCAATGCCTTGACACTATATCATTTAAATCATTTGAGTTAGTGCTAGGTGCCTTTCTTTTCAATTATGCAAACAGATGTCCTGCTGGTGTTTCTTATGTTTTGGACGAGGACTTAGAGAGGGGCCATTCATCAGTAAAGGTGCGATAGAAGCCGACACAAAATCAGCGGACTGTTAGTGCTCGATTATCTGCACCATTGCCTCGTGTTAACTCATTTGCATCACTGACATTAAACGCAGAGAGATCCCAGAGAAGATAAGGCTTTTAGGCATAAAGAACCACCATTTAAAAATAAGAAAGTGCTGATCCCAATCTTCATTCAGCGGCCTCCTTGTGCATTTAAAACCACTTATTTGAGCGTGGCTGGCATTCTAGACACGCAACAATGATTTGCAGGGGCGTCACAGTGATAATGACGGTTAAATAAAAAGTGAGCTCGTGTGTTAACAAAAATGTTTCACGTTTGAAAGACTTATACATGTTGTGTTGTTAGGGGCAACAATGTGATGATGGAGATTACACAAAGCATGTCAATTATTGTGTCTCTACATTTCAGTATCTGGGGTTTTGAAAAGCATTTTTCAGGTGGAAGTAAAAAAAAACACTCCCACTCATTGAACAAATATTCATTTCTTATCTTGTTTATTCAACCTTCATATACAAAACATTGTAAATAAAACACATTATGATAAAAATACATTCTAACATTCAACAAGCTGCCTGTGTATAAACTAATGTATGGGCAACTCATAATGCATTTTTCTGGAAAGGTTTGTAACAAGGAAACAATTTTATATATTAATTATTATCTTTTTTTTTCAGTTCAGTTTTGAGTTAAATAAATGTCATACAGATTTTTAAACATTAGTTCAATGCATTTCTTGTTCGATTTGCATTTTACCGTGTTACAACATATTTTGGTCTAGGTACTGTGTAATAAATACTATCAGACAATCATGAGACGTGAACTGCTTCTTCGTCCTTCAATCTTCATAAAACAGTCAGTAGCAGTTCTTGCTTTCCTCTCCCGTGATACAGTAATGATCTATATATTAGCGGCAATAAGCCTCTCCCTGAGCGCTAATGGGAAACAATAAAGTTTGTTGAAGCTTGAGGTGCCAATTATGAGCACTCTGGTTAAAATCACCTGGATGGACAGCATACTAACTAGACTGGCACACAGGGGATTAGGCACAAGCTGTCACTCAACAATCCTTCAAATCACACTATATCTCACTCCAATGCATTATTTAGACTGACTTATACAACATATTTTACATTCTTCTTCCAGGAACTAGCCTTATGCTTATTTTAAAGCTTATGCGGTGGATGAAGTCAGAAAGGATGTCGCCATGTGGGCCAAAGTATGTGAACAGCAGCCAACACATTTGCACAGGCTGGAGAACCCCATGAGACCTGCTTTAATATATTATTGTATATTATTCCAATAGCCATCCATCTGCAGATCGCCATTCTGCTTGCATCAGGCTTTTTGTGTTCATTATCATTTCAGTTAACACGATTTAATGCAAATCACTGCGCCTGATAGCGGAGCCTTTACATATCAATTACACACAGGGCGTTGTGGATGACAATACTTATTATATAAACTCATTTACACTGCACTTGAGACAGAAAAGTGTAAGAAAGTAGGGCTCAACTATTTGGGGAAATATCTAATTGTGGTATTTCTGACAAGCACTGGATTTGCAATTAGATTTGCAATATGTTTTAATAATAGGATTTTGTTCAAAGTTCACATTTTAACACATCCAGAAGAATTGGGAAAAAGATTGAAATATGAACTGGTTAGCTGTTTTTATGCAGAATAAGATGGGATATTTTGTAGTTTGTGGAAGTGGTTGTGGTGGTGGAGAATTTGAAAATTGCAGCCTTTGCGATTTGCTAATTGTGTCCATTCAAATTGTGATTTCAGTTCTATTACGATTAATCTTGTTGCTCTATAAAGAAAGTGCTAAAGCTCTCACAAAGGAGGAGTGAAATGTTACTTTATTGTTTCAAGGGGCCTCTTGGCATTTCGCGGTCTCTCCAAAAGCAGCAGATGGAGCCTCAAGAGCATCCAATACGTTTCGAAATCAATGTTATTCCCGCAAATGGAGATAAAATAACCTACACTCTAAAACCCCTCCTAGCGAGCGAGATTGCCACCCAGCACTCGCACAAAGAGAAATACACTCAAATCATTAAACCAAGCGGCACGCGATCAATGGCTGCATACGGATACAGGCTTACGGCATTCGAAAAGGGTATTCACTTTCGCCATTATCACGCTCTTTTCACCCCGATCATTGCAGAGGAAAACTTGCTTAAAATACACAGAGTGCCTTCGCTCCATCACTCTGCTAATATGCATATGGAGCACAAAGCGACGTTCACATTTGTGTTTTTTTATAACTTCTCCTCTTTATTCGTCTGTCAGAGTTTATGAGATGCTTTACGCAGACTGAGCCACTTTATGAATCCTTGGTGGAGCGAGCGGTTGTCCCAGTGGGAGCACTAAAATATGAACCAGGGTCTCGGGGGAAGGCAGATGATGGTGGCTTCATGGCAATGGCAGCACTAGGAGTATAGAGACGACCCGTTTTATTTCCCATAGAAAAGCAGTCAAGCTCACAATAGAAATAAAGCCCGTGGAGGAGAATAGCGGCGCTGAAAAGAAGAGTCAGCAACTTCGAAATAATTTGAGAGAGGGAGCGATAGAGAGAGACAGAGAGAGACTGAGAGCAAGAGAGAGACACTGGGAGAGAGAGGCTGAGAGAGAGTAAGAGAGAATGAGAGAGAACAAAGAGAGAGAACGAGACAGAGAGAGAAAGCTTGGAGTGAAATGAGAGTTTAAAACCCAATTAAACTACAACTAACTATATAGCGCTTTATTGAAGGGATGCTAGGTTTTATATAGCTTGACTTTACCTATGCATGTAAGATAGACAATAGAATGCAAAAATGCACATTGTTTTCAGTTGTCTTGGGGAACTCCGGCTTCCTATCCAATAATATTTTAGTGTGAAGTGATTCTACGCTGCTCAGCTAACTCAGGTGTGACCACTGTTGGGCAAGAACCTTCAAAAAAGTAATTAGTTAGTTACCCACTACTTCTCCTCCAAAGTAATTGAGTTAGTAATAGGCTTTGTGCACAGCAGGACGCTATATCACCCTGTCTCAAAGCTAACACTTTTATTAAAATCGGAAAACCTATAACCTTTTTATATGTAGAATACTTCAGTTTGTGGTGTTGTTTTAATTAATTAATTAGGATAGGATAATTAATTAATCATGCCACAAAATTAGCATTAGCGTTAGCTTTGGGACTCAAACATCGCTATTTCTAAATACAGAAGTGTCCTCCGGTGAAGTATTCATTTTATTGGCGTAGTTTTTAACATGTTGTCAGTGACTGCCTGCAGCTCACTGTCCACTGCCTGATCTTTAAATATTTATTCATTTTAGTGTGACTCAGCAAAAACCTCAGAGAAACTAAATTGGACAGGAAGTAGTGACACTAACAGTGAGGTTGCCAGGTGCTGTTGTGCACAGAGCCAATTGCGTTACTGCGTGATGAAAGTAACTAATTACCAGATAAAATAACTATTAAATTAAATTTAAAAATCCTCAAAAGTACACCTCAGCTGCTTTTTCAAGTAAAAATGATGAGGCTATATTCAGCCTATTTGTCCTGCAAATTACCAGATGCACCCAGAGACATTGTTATTCATACTTTGCAGTGACATCACACTGGGGGTGTTCTACATGTATCTCTATGGTGGAATGTCCAGCACTTACCAAGGTGACACAATGCATTAGCAAACACAGCCAAACGCTAACGCTGCTTCTGATTGGTTTACAGTCGATCTCTCTTTTAGCCAATCACTGCCTCTAATCCCTCATCTCGGTCTTGTTTACTTTCCAAAACAAAAGAAAAAAACTTTGCAGCTTCTTTGAATGAGACATGAATGAGCAGAGGAAAGAGTAATTAATTAGATTACTCGTTACTGGTAAAAATAACAGCGTTATTCCCAACACTGGGTGAGACAATACTCAAAATAAGATTATTATTCAACTGGATTTTGAAAAAAAGGAAGAGGAAAAAAAGACAGAAAAATCCAGTTGACCTAATAATATTGTTTTAGAGTTAGGGGAATTTCTAAATTCTCTAAATTGCCTGCAGTGAAGGAATGTGAGTGTATACCAGCTGCCGCCCATATAAGAGGACGTAAACTTAAACCAAAAATTACAATAGTATCGTATCAATTTTGACTTCCTCAGGTTGTTTCTTGACTGAATAAAATAGCTTATCCCGTTGTGTTCACCCATTTATATCCATAAATAAGAGAAGTCTGATAGGAGAGATTTAGTGCGTAACTCACAGAGCTCAGACTAAAGTGAGCTGGACCCTGAAGCAGCAAATACATGTCAGATTTTACTGCAGCTTTTCAACATAATTAGCTTTGAAAATTAGCATCTCCCGGATAAGATCTTAATTGCAGACATTTCTGTACCATTTGGATTCAATAGTTGTCAGGTCACTCTGGCCTTTTTTATTAAGCAAATTAACAATATAAGAATGACAATTAAACTACTGTCGACACAATAGCTGTATAAATGTCCATATTGGCCTGACAGATGAATTCTCATAAATGAGCACAGCAAGCTCCATGTCACATTTGACCTTCATCTGTTTTTTGTAGCTCTGAAGTCACGGTCCATATAGAGGTGTAAAATATAGAGAATGTGTGGACGTGATGCTAGGAGCAAAGGCCAGAGCAGTCACTCACCCTCCCCTTGCACAAAGAACATGGGCATCCAAGGCTCAGGACAAGAGAGAGGAAAGAAAGTAGTTGTGTTGTTTATTTTTTTCTTATTCAAGACAAATAAATATGGCATTCATAATATTTTTTAATGAATATACATACAACACTAACTTATTACCTCCAAACGACCTTTTACTTTTACTAACAGAGGCTGCAAACCTGTTGATTAAACCCCCTGCTGATCATTGACAATTACAAACTATTTTGATCACAATTAACATTTGATTAACTGCACAGCCCTTGTAAAGACAGGCTCATATCTGAGCTTTAGTTTAGTTTTCAAAAGTCAACAAGAAGTTTCCTTTACCCTCGGTCAATTCCACCTAAATGTTTCATATACATAGAGGCTAGTGAATACTGGTTTGAATAGGTGAAAGTTGTGAATATATTGGTATTACACTGTGTGTGTGTTAAATATAGATACAGCTGTTGTGAGCTGAGGTGAGGAAAAAGTGTGGCAGAGGTAAAAAGTTTGAAGAAAGCAGAACTTATTTTTGTTGGGTTTCATTTTCTGGTAACTTCACCTATTTCTCTTTGTCAGATGGAGCCAATTAGCCGAGAGCACAAGGCTAATTTACACCGCAAGATGCTCATTGTGCTGTTTAACCACAATAGGCTTTTTACATGGAGTGCTATTATGCTCAAAGTGACAAGGCCTGACTCCTCACCTGTGCTAATGTGACTCAACTCTAAATCATTTCCGCTGCTGTTCTTAATTTTTTTTTTTACTAAAATACCAACTTAAAAGCCATGTAATTTTCCCCTTTCAAGTTATAAAAACTGTCAAATTACTGCCTTACTTGCCTATTTCCTTGAAGAAAGTCCTCTCTATCAATCATTTGATTGAAATTCTTCTGATTTTATAATAGCAGGGTGTATTAAAGGACAACATACAGTTCACATAAGATATTGTATTTAGGGGTGGTCCAATATGGATTTGTTTCCATTTGAACTAACTGTTTAAAAAGACTGAGGCACTGACGAAAGATTGGGAATATTAAAAACACTGGTTCAGTATCAGACCAATTGCTGGGTTTCAGATGACGTCACAACATTCTATAGGCCCATATTGTTTAAGAAAGATGGGGGCAGCTGAAAAGAATAATGTTAAAATGATTTTTGTAGTAGTATAGTGCGTTCTAGTGTCCAGGTTAAACATTTGTGCATTTACCTTTTAGATATTTCATGGAAAAATACAATGTAAGCAATAAGAAAATCAGCATCTTGCCTCTGAGACTCACATTCTAGAATCTGAAAACCACCAATACCAATATCTGGGACCCCCTACTCATTTGTTCTATTGTAAGTCACTTGTTATTGGGCCTCTTCTTTAACACACTTAAGCCATAGTAATTATCTGTTTGAACACAGTGGGCTTTCATGTGGACACTGCAGCTGTCAGTCGCACTAATTTGTTTATTTCTGTTTGATACAAGGTATTTTAATTAGCCACTACCTCTCACTTGACACTTTTAATACATGAACGGTTACTCGAAATAGACACTGAACATATCCAGTTATTTGGTTATTTATAAGTTTAACCCACATAAAATCTGTTTACCACTAAAATCATCACCTAATTACTTCAAAAGCATGTTATTTTTACATACAATCACAAAGCGATGACATGCCGGTATAAGCTTCAGTGTAGCACCATATGACAAGCGTCTGTGAAGAGGTTCCAACTGCAGCTTTTGATTGGATAAAGTATGGCAAGAACCAAGCAACAACACATCTGTTAAACACTTTTTTTAAGATTTAATAAACATGTTTTTGGTTGTTTTGGTCAGTTTCCAGGATGAAATGAAGGCAACTCACATATGGGGGCAGAAGGAATATCTATAGTGATTTTACTGTATATATTCATAATAAATATCAAAATAGAAAATCCACAAATGATGAAACCAGTTATTTATGATTGTGTTTTAGGATATAAACTCACCATACCACAGCAACAACCTGCACAATATATATTTTCTCTGGCCTCAGTTTCAGTTAAACATGATATACCGTGTCTTGTGATGTTATATTTGCCAATAAATGGGATTTTGCGGAAACTATATCTCAATATCAAATCAACATACTAGTTTGGGGTTGTCAAAAGTATTGAAAATCTGATACTAATCGATACTAAAGCTAGTATTGAAACTAGGTATTCATTTAAGCAAGTACTGATACTGAAAAAATCATATTACTGGATAAAATTTGACCTTTCCTGAACAGTTTCATCTTGAGTTTTATCAGAACTAGCGTAAGACCACATGGCATAATAAAGTATCGAGTATCGAGTCTATTCTTTAGTATCGGAATCAAGTTTGAAATTTTAATATCGTGACAACACAATAATAGACACAAGAAAAGTAGTAAACTGTTAAACTTAAACTTTGCTCATAAGAACCAATGTGGACAGGGGTCAGTAAAGAACCCAGTGATTTATTTACATAGTGAAGTTTGAATATTCCAGTGTTCACCAGATGTGATTTGGCAATAATAGTAAGTGTTCTACTTTGTTCTGACTAAATGTTGTGTATTTTGTCCTTGAGAGAGAGCAAGATCCACAGGGTATAACTTGGATATGTTTGATGAGTTTACAAAATACTTTAATACTGCAGATGTACTCTCAAAGGAGCATGTAACTTACAACTTCTACCATATTTCCAAGCTACAACTAAGGTAAGGTCATTTGCAGAACATTGGCAACTAGATGAGAAAATCTGTTGCTTTGCTGTTGGGATGCTGTTCTCCTGTTATTCCACACGGTCACCTGCTGTAGGGGCCGGACAGGGGTCAAAGGTGACAAATAGCCGGCACACTGCGACGTGACACTGTCCTTAGAGGCTAACGGATGCCAGCGCTGCACGTGAAGGCCAGCGTGTGTCTTTGCCTGGATGAATTAAGGTTATTACAAGGGACCGACTGCAGCAGTACATCCTGACTGACCCGCACTGACCCCACCACACTGCTCAGAGCTGTGTCCTATAGAAGTCATAACATGGTCAAGAGAACTATTCATATCCCCTGATTGTACCTTTTATGTAAGCTAAAGGAAAATGGATTCAAGTTAAAACATTTTGGGTGAATAAATGTTACACAGAAATGCAATTCTGCTGCACTGAATGAAAATAAAAAGTCAATTTGAGTTCACTTCTTACTGTGATGGAATGTCTACAATCTCATTCCAGGGATAAATTTAATTAAATATTATGGAAGCGTTCAATTATGTCAGTAAATAGGAAATGTACAAATACAATAGACACGGAATGAATATTTTAAAGCCTTTAAAGCATATCTCATTCAACTTCTTTCCTTTTTGTACTTTTGAGGTCCCCTAAATCAATCTTCTGTATGTAAAATAGTATAATGTGCAATGTTTTTCAGGTGGATTTGGTGTAAGTTTAAAGCGAAAAAAGTGGCTTTATTTATCATACTTGTACAACAAAATTACTTTATGTGATTGAGTGCTAGTTCTGAGCCGCTGCGACCCACATTTTGGAAATAAGGGAAACTGGATTACCAGAATGCAAACACTAGAAGGAAGACCCCATCTGCTCTAGCAAATGAACACCAGAGCTTCTTGCTGTGAGACCTAAGTCTAACCACTGTGCCACCTAGGTCCTTACTTGCTAGAGCAGAGATCTGGGACTGGCCTATGAACCATTTGATAGATTCATTCTGATTTAAAATAATAAAATACAATTATTTACTACGTATATTACACATTATCAACAGGAACAACACAAATGTATTGTTTGGCCATGTGAGGAGAGGTATATTGTGTATCTTGTGTCACTTTTGCTTTCTTGGCTGTAGCATATTCCATACTCCCTTTTTAAGTATATATATATAAGTTTTCTCTCCTTTTGTGAATGATGGGCGCGTCTCCATGAAAGCAGCAGCCTACCAGATTTGAGGGCTAAACATACACATTGACTTGACAAATTGAGGTCAAGACAACAACACAAAAAAGTTTGGCTTGGAGGCTTTTTTCCCACGTGTTAATGCAAGACAAAAAACAACTTTGAAAAATACAAGTCTGTATATGACTCGGAGCTCCGGACGTGATGCTGTTCGAGGTGTAGATTTCTCCCTTAAGGCTGCTCTAATCAGCTCATACTTTTCACTGTAATTAAATACACACTTGACATGCTTTCTTCTTTACAACAATTTCATCACTTAGGCTTACTTGTTTATTAAAAGAAGAGATTATCAATAGCAATCTGATGGCATTCAAAACCTCACCAGTGATAACAAAATTTGTACAAACATCTCAATGTATTTTGTCTTGCGGTTTTTATAATGCATTTTTTACTTTGGCGGGAACAGTAGAGCATAATTTCTCCAGGGAGCCACAAGCTGCTGCTATCTCAGCTGTGTTTACTAATCTTCCCTCGGCACCGATTTTTCCAGCCCCACAAAGTTAATACTGGCCCTATGTAAATAGCCTTATCTCATAAAGTCTAGTTATCCGCTCGCAGTGTCTGCCCCATGTGATACACTATAGAAGCACGAGGAGATTACAAAAAAGGGCTTTCTGTAGAGAATTTGGACTAAGGTTATTTTATATGACAATGAAAATGTCAAAGTGTGTTTAACAAAGGGGCAGAGCTAACACTAACAACACACAATGGCAATGGTCAGATAAATACCAAAAGGGCACAATGCAAAATAAAAACATGTTTTGAAGATGATCTTTAAAGATGAACTTCTCTTTTATTCCGGCATCTCCCTTGTACCTGGCCATAAAAGTATAGCAAGTACATGTTCAACATTTTTACCGGTTTATCTGGAAGCAACAAACAAATTCAAGTCTGGATACAGTTCACATACACAACACATCATAAACCCATCCAGGAGCATTACGACATTAGAGAAAATTGAAATAAAAACTGCTAATATAAAAGTTGTTTTGTTTTGCTTTCCTGCCAAATCAGCACATCAGCTAACAAATCAAAAGTTCAAGTTCTTCACACTTGGCAATATAAAGAGCTCCACATCCGATCAGCCTGGGATCCATCTAAATGTGCATGTTTATAAAGTGTAGTGAGGACACAAATAATGAACAAACCATCACAAATATTCAATATTCTCCATACTACACAATAGGTTATAAAAAATCTTGAGGTAAGGTTATCAACTCTAAATACCAAGATAAATGTCAAGGTGTACCCAACAGAGGTGAAACAACCATGAGGCAGTAAGGTGAATGCCACCAGCGTAATTCAAAGCATATTATGTTTTGATGTTGATATGTTAGAGACGGCTATTGTTGGGTTAATTTTAGAGCACCTGCTTATTCCACTTGTGCTCTGCCTCCTCTTAAGAAGATCCCAGATCACTCAAATGTCGTGGCAATTGTTTTTAATTAAACCCAAAGGGAAAAGTATTAATTATCCCATCGCCTTTGGTGAATTGGCTGGTGTCTGGGGCTCACTACAGTCTCCCCTGAATGCTGATGATGTAGAGGTGAACAAGGTCTAAGTGTAATAGTGGATTAGAGCTGTGATAGCTCAAGTTAAGAAGTCTATTTGGAAGAGTGAAGGAGATACTTTAAAGAAGCACTAACGTTTCTCAGTGAAGATTGTTGCTTTGCCTAGAATATTCCATATGGTCTTAAAATATCCATCTCCATGGAGACAGGTAGGGGACATCACAAAGCCAAGTTACAAATCAGATCTGTGGAGAGGCCATTATGTGCACACTGAGAATGCATGTTTTTAACTGTATTTTTGAGCGATGAATAAATGCAAGATAGATAAGTTGAATGCCACAATGTGGAATATTCAAGGCAAAGCACTAACAAGCTTCAAGCTACGAGGATGCCATTTATCTCTGTCAGTGCTGAAGAGCGACATTTATGTCTGTAATCCATGTTTGACAAGCATGGATAAAATACAGTCCAGTATGAATCTATGAATTAATTTATCATTTGCCATTACTTCTTAGAAAGATGTCTGTGTAATCCCCGATTGTCCTCACTCGTCCTCAGTCATCTAAAACTTTTTATCCAGTTGACAGAACTGAATGTTTCTTTTGCTTTTTGCCATTACAGAAAATTGAATATGAATGAATGAAACTCAGCTGTCCTCACTTACTGCAGGTGTATTCTGAGGTGGGCAGGTACTTGTCTCTCTGTACCACTGTCAACCACATTATCCACTGATTATAATTACTGGTCAACCAATATGATTATTCTAAGACTTTTTCAAAAGTCTGAATCAGCTAGTGGTTGATGACCTTTTTTGAGAATTAGAATAAAGGTCTGATTTCATCTATTGTTACTCATATTACATCATATTCAATTAAGGTCCCTTTTATAATCCACAAAAAATATTTGAAGGTGTCTGATACAATGCAATGATTTAACACAGCTGATTTGTCTTTTATGCATGACTTTGATGATGAATGTGTTGAGCCTTGTCAAAGAAGAATGTCTGTCCCCTGCTGAGAAAGACAACAGAGCATCTATCTATCTATCTATCTATCTATCTATCTATCTATGATCTAAATTGTGGTCTCACAGTACCACAGTCATGTACTTGCCATTATCAGGTATCTGCATGTATGTGTTATTTAAAATTAAGTCTATGGCCAACTGTCCAAAAAAACCCATGAAAATAGCATTTCCTTTTATTACACATCAGTTATAAAGCACTATTCATTCTTCCGCATACTAATCTCTCAGTGTATAGTGGTCTACAGAGGAATGTTACTGCCACTAGCTCCAGGACTGAGCTTTCTGCTGAGGAGATGAAATCGCACTTGTGTCTTTGTCAGGTCCCCGTAGGTGTTTGTTAATGCTGCCATGGAGGAGCACCTTATAAACTATGCATGGACTCTCCCTGTGGCACCCTGCGGTATAGTGGCGATGAGGCCAGGAAAATGCTGTTTGCCTGAGCCCTATGAGACTGCTTAACATAAAATTATCCTTCAGGTTGAAACTCAGCTTTTCATTATCACCAAAAGGCAACGGATGTTTCACATTTGCATATAGATGTGGACTGTCACAAACAAACATCTTATTTAAGTGTATGGACCAAGTCAAAGCAAAAAATAGGGGTGGGAGATATATCTAAAAATGTATAATATCGCAATAGGAGTTTTAATAGTTGTGTAAAATTAGAATATTGAGTATACCGCCTATAATTAAAACTATTTTTAAAAATCAACCTAA
>KN473803.1:0-45447 GCA_000787095.1 Periophthalmodon schlosseri
ATTCTGACTAAAGTTTTCGAGTTCAAAATAAATGCACAAAATTCATCGGAAAAATGAAGAAATTGATTCATATTGTTGTGACCAAAATATGACTCATGTTTAAATTAATATCACTACATTTAACACTTTAACAAATGCTGTACTTTTAATACTTTTACTTTTCAAAGTACATTTTTAAATGGGTACTAAAATTATTTTACTTGAGTAAAAGTGAAAAAATCTACTTGAGTAACTTTTTGGCTCTGTATCTGTACTTTTACTTAAGTAACAAAATTGAGTAGTTCATCCAGCACTGCATACAGCCACAGACACACAGGTATGTCAGGGATTCTACTCAGAACCTTGGAGGTAGCACATCCCACACAGGTACAACATGAACACGGGCACTGCGGGCGCATACAGGCGCATACAGGCGCATACAGGCGCATACAGGCGCATACAGGCGCATACAGGCGCATACAGGCGCATACGCACACAGGCGCACACAGGCGCACACAGGCGCACACAGGCGCACACAGGCGCATGGAAATATGTAAAGGACTCTATTCTAAACACAATGAGTCAAATCTCGCACTGGTACAGTCCCTGATCCGAGACAGACGCAGAGAAACCACAAGTTGCCGTGGGCCATCGTCATTTGGGTTGTATTATTTTGCATGGGGCCGAACAGTAAATAAGTTCTATAGCAACTACAGAGCTGTTTTAAATCCTCCAGAGAATCAGTGCAGTGTTGACTGGTCGCATGAACATAGAACATTTGACACAAATCAAACTACTTTATATCAGATTTTATTAGCAAAACTTTTCCCAAATTCTAGTTGCATGAACATATAAAGTAGTTTGATTTGTGTCAAATGTTCTATCAGATTTTATTAGCAAAACTTTTCCCAAATTCTCCATTGAAATTAATGGGATTCCCACTTATCTGGACGTGCCACCACAAAGACTGTTTGGAGCATTTAGAGGCAAAAGGGGGTGGGGCCGAATAAGGTCAGTAGTTCCATGCATCCTAAAGACTTGCAGAGATGCACATATTTGTTCCATGGGGAAAACGCTAAAGACTTGCAGAGATGCACATATTTAAACGCATGTACTAAAGTTGAGGTTAACAAAGGGTTTGGCTTTGTAATAATGTTTAACACCAGAATTTTGTGTTAAAGGGTCTAGACCATAGTTCACTCTTTTGACCCTGTGACCTTTGTCCTCAGTCCGATCGAGGTGAAGATCGGAGCAGAGGCCGGTCAGCAGAAGGTCCGAGCCTGGGGTCCTGGTCTGGAGGGGGGAGTCGTGGGGAAGTCTGCGGACTTTGTGGTGGAGGCCGTGGGAGACAACGTTGGAACTTTGGGTAAGAGACGGAGATTTAAAAGACTTCACGTCGAGTCCATTTCATTCTGTCCCCCTTAGGTCATGTTTATTAAGTTAACATTAATATTACTCTCTCGTCCCTCCAGGCTTCTCGGTGGAGGGCCCGTCCCAGGCGAAGATTGAGTGCGACGACAAAGGCGACGGGTCATGTGATGTCAGGTACTGGCCCACCGAGGCGGGAGAGTACGCCGTGCACGTGCTCTGCAACAACGAGGACATCCAGCACTCGCCCTTCATGGCCGAGATCGTGAACCCGCCCGGGAAAGACTTTCACCCAGACAAGGTACCAGCCGGATCCAGACTCCACCTTTACCCAACCACCACAGGGTTCTACCATTTGGTTTAGGCCCAATCCCAACTCTACCCCCTTGGCCCTTTGCTTCAGCTCTATCCCTTCATTTTGTGAGTTCATGAGAGACGAAGGTGTATCCCAGTTCTCTTTAGCAGCGAGGGGTAGGGCTGAAATCCAGTTGGTTTAAACTATCTGTGTAATCCTTCAGTCGTCCAGGTCTGAGCCATATCAAAAGAAAAAATATAAAATCTGTCAACTGGACAAAACGTTGTAGGAGTGAAGACGTTTGGTTGCTCATCCAAGCCACTTCTCCAGTTCTGGTCAGATTACTGCTGGATACTGCCTTATATCTATCTGAAGGGAGGAGCTAACTACACTGAAACTAAAAACACCAATTACAATAGGTGTTTTTTAGTTTTCAGTGTAGTTAGATCAGAGAGAGTTCTTTTAGGTTTAAACCAACTGTATCAACTGGAGGAGCTGAATGGTCACTATCTAAACCCCAGCACCTGCAGCCAATCATTAACCAGTGCTAGTGCAGCCTCTGCAGCTCAGTGAGTGAATTCTGGAGGTTCTGAGCTTTCACGTGAGGCCTGATAATGAGACAAACTTGTATGTGTCTCTATCTGCAGGTAAAGGCTCTGGACACACAGGCTCAGATGTGACTGTTGTACCTGTTTTGTCGTATAGTAAGAGCACAGGCTACATACAGTTCCTTTAGTAAACGAGGCTTGTGAACTTGACTAGGCTGGTTGTTAATCACGCTAATGTTTTTCCAGGTGAAGGCCTATGGCCCTGGTCTGCAGAGCAATGGTCTGGCTGTTGGAAAACCCACAGAGTTCACCGTTGACGCCAAACAGGGAGGAAAGGCTCCTCTCAAGATCACAGCTCAGGTACAGAGAAATGTTATGATCATTTTTAATTTCAGATTTGCAGTTTATTTTGTGTTAAGTCCCATGTGATCAAGTGAACTTCTGCCGTTTGTGATTATTGAAATGTACTGTCATGTGTTCAGGACGGAGATGGAAACCCGGTGGACGTGCAGGTCAAAGACAATGGAAACGGCACCTACTCCTGCTGCTACACGCCACGAAAACCAGTCAAACACACAGTGATGGTTTCCTGGGGAGGGGTCAACATCCCCGAGAGCCCGTTCAGGGTAAGACACACGCACACTGAGAATGGACCCAGGGGAGTCGACGGGTAGGGGCAAAGGGGTCTGTTGTTTACTTGTCTCAATCTGCTCAGTGGGGCATAAGATGTTTTTCATTCGCTCTGGAAATTAGACACATTTATTCCATTGATTCCAGACTCATGTCTCAACTTGGCAAAAATGAATATGTTTTTGTTTTGGTTGTTAATTTTTGCTAATTCCAGACAGACATAGACATTTTTTTAAAACTTTTATTTGTCCACACAGTTAAATGAATCTTATGTTTTGTGTTTTCCAGATGAACATAGGAGCAGGTTGTCATCCAAACAAAGTGAAGGTTTCTGGTCCTGGAGTTTCAAAAACCGGTCTGAAGGCGTTTGAGCCGACGTACTTCACTGTGGACTGTGCAGAGGCAGGACAAGGTACAGAACACCACATTAATGATAAGAATAAAACATATTATGTGGGATTTATGATTTGATCACAGCTGCAGGTCGTACTGTGTGTTTTTATACGATTCAGTTTGATACAATTCAGTTCATATTGTGCATGTTGTCTGTGTGTGTTCTTTATAGGAGACATCAGTATAAAGTTTAGTTTGATTCAGCTCATAGTGTGTCAGTGTGTGTATTGTAGGACACATCAGCATTGGTATAAAGCGTTGTATGTGTTCTGTTTTTATTCTACAGGAGACATCAGTATTGGTATAAAGTGCGCTCCTGGCGTGGTGGGTCCGGCTGAGGCTGACATCGACTTCGACATCATCAGAAACGACAATGACACTTTCACCGTCAAATACACTCCACCTGGAGCCGGAAGCTACACCATCATGGTGCTGTTCGCCGATCAGGTCAGAGTTTAATCTACTAAACCAGACTAACCAGGATCTAACCAGAGTCACTATGAAGTGAGTTCTACACATTTATCAATCTGGGGTCCAATCGAGACCTACAGGAACGTTAAAACCATAGACTGTATATATAAATGGACATGGCTAACCCGCTAGCCGTAGCTTACCAAATAGGAAGTGATCATGCTTCCAGCTCCATCGACTCGGCCTCCAATTCACTTTACATTGAAAAACTGTGGCCCCTCTCTCTGTAACTGCTGCTGTCAGACTCATCATTTTGGTCTTAAAATGTTCATATTAACCCGCTCTACATGATCCTGGTGTATTTATTTTGCTATTGTCTGTAACTCAAGATATGAACATTAATAACAGACAAATCAGTCACATTCTTTCCCCGAAGTCACTCCTGCTAGGGGTGTTACCTTCAACAGCCTTGCTCTGGATTGGCTCTTTGCTATAATACTCATGGCTTCAAATTGGCCCCTATAACTGCTCTAACCTCGATGAGTTTGGTTTGACTGGAGCCAAACACTATGGGTGACTTAGTCCACTTCTTTATACAGTCTATGGTTCAAACGAATTCTTGAAGCTGATTGGTTGAAGCGTCGCTACAGCAGAACAAGAGAAATCAAACTTTAGTTCAATTAAATTGTGCTTCTGTGGAGGAAAAGAGGTCTGTGCTTCTTCCCTCTGCACATTTTTCACAAACTAAAGAATCCATTTAAAAATAGTCTGACATACAATTTTGCAATCTCCATGGGGACAAACCGAGTATTTTTAACAATAAAAACACCTCGAAGTGCAATTTTCTGACCACACACTTTAGTTTACGTCAGAACTGCACAAAAACTCATATTCTGACACTTCTTGTTTCCATCCATTCTAGATATTTCTGTTGTGGTGTTATTGTTATAGAATTCTTCTAGCCTGGGACAAGATCAGGAGTAGACTTTTACCTCCATGAGAGTTTTGCCTCAGTGTTTTTTTTACCTCCATGTTGTCTCTGTTTCAGGCCATCCCCATGACTCCCATCAGAGTCAAAGTGGATCCGACTCACGACGCCTCTAAAGTCAAAGCCGAGGGACCTGGACTCAGCCGCAACGGTCAGAACAAACCGAACTATGAGGCTTCACAACCTGCAAAAATATATATTTGTTTATCAGCACTGAATAATGGGGATGTAATGATATCCAAAACTCACTGTATGGTATTTATTGCGATACTCTATGGATGCTAACTAAATTACTACTTCTACTACTGCTACTTTTTAACTTTAAAATGCCTTGACAAGACTTTGGTTCTGTCATAATCCAAATAATTAATATTTAAGATTTAAAAGTGCTTAATACCTGTCATCTCTTTATGTAGTCTGTACTGAACCGGAGCAAAGGATCATGGTCTGTGTAGTTCCCTTGTAGTTTATTCGCTCATGCGGCAACATAACAATTAATTTAAACAGAGAGACTTGTAATTTGTAATATTGTGAAGGCCCACGATATTATTGTGAGACATTTGCCAAAAGAAAGAACTAGGAACAGGAGATGATGCTATTAAAACACTTCATACACAGTTTGGAAGCAAAAAAAAGGTTGGTTTGGTGCTTTAAATCCAAATACTTAAACTGGAACTAAACATAGGTCTGACTATAAGAACGAGATGGAAGGCAGTGCAGTACTGTACTAATTAGATTTGAATTTTTTTTTTTTCATTTATTTAACCCTATGTTGCCTCTCGTTCCAGGTGTGGAGCTGAACAAACCCACCCACTTCACTGTGAACACCAAAGGAGCCGGAAAAGCCAATCTGGACTGTGCCTTCACTGGGCCCATCAAGGGAGAACTAGTGAAGGACTATGAGATCATCAACAACCACGACAACACACACACAGTGAAATACACCCCAGTGCATCAGGTGAAACAGGGAACACACACACAGAACACAACACAGAACACAACACAGTAGTTTAAATTGAGCTGGAGACTGATCAGAATTCTCAGGTGGAATTTGCTGTGAAGAGCCAATCCAGAGCGAGGCTGTTGAAGGTAACGCCCCTTCCTGCCCACACCGCTGGTTTAGCAGGGAGTGGGCACTTAGCAACAGGTTTGGTTGACAGTGCTGTTAACGCTAGCCAGAGCAACCTGGGGGAAAGAAGGTGCCTGATTTGTCTGTTATTAATGTTCATATCTTGATTTACAGACACAATAGTGAAATAAAACCCCCAGTATAGAGAGGGTTAATACCAAAGGGTTAAGACCAAAATGACAAGTTTGACAGCAGCAGTTACAGAGAGAGGGGCCACAGTTTTTCAATAGAAAGTGAATCTGAGCCAGAAGCGCACCCATGATCATTTCCTGTTTGGAACATGGCGACTAGCAGGTTAACTATGTCCATTTCTATATACAGTCTATGGTCAGATTGCAGATTTGTTGACCTGGTTTATGGTTAATATCTCATGAAACAAAAACTGGCACAAAGTCCAGCATCTTCTGTCAGTTTAAACAACAGTTTTTCACTACAGTTTCAGGAAGTGGTCCCCAAAGACGTGCTTGCCGTCAGTTGAAAGGACTTTAAGGCATAAGGTTAATATGACGATTATCACGTCTTTCCACCTGAGGATTCTGACCTGTCTCCAGCTCAGGTTAAACTATAAAGTAAAGTGATGATGTCACTTCCGGGTCCAATCAGAAACTTCACAACTGATTTTTAGCTTTGTTTTTGTTCCTTATTCATCAAACAAGAGGCAGTTCGCTTTCAATGTGTTATAGTAGATTATTACTACATTATTTACATCTCACTGCCTGTCACTGCTAACGTTAGCTTAGCCTAGTCTAGTTTCTTACCTCAACCTCATACTCTTTCTGTCACATGAACCTGGAAGTGACATCACACTGAACGACTCTATAGGGATTCTGGGATGTTGTGATGTCACGTGACCACGCCTGTTGTACATTTACTGACCCACGTTTTCTCCAGGGCCCACTAGGTGTCGCTGTGACATACGGAGGAGACCAAATCCCTAAGAGTCCCTTTAACGTCGCCGTGGCTCCTTCTGTGGACCTCGGCAAAATCAGCGTCACTGGCCTTGGAGACAGTACGTTTAAGTGCATTTTAAAGCTTCACTATGGAACTTTTCTGCAGGAGGGTTTGTACCGGCTTGTCTCCATGGAGATGTTATTGCTTTGCCTGGAATATTCCATAATATGTCAGTAAACTTGTCTATCCCCACTGTAGTGTTGTCATGATACTAAAATTTCGATATTAAGGAATAGACTCGATACTCGATACTGACTCCGATTACCATGATTATAATTAAAGAGTCTTTTTTTTTTTTTGGACAATAGAATGTGATTTCCCACATTAAATGTTTGTACTTTGTTTTTTATTCCCATGTGGCCTTATATCTGTGTAATCCCTCAGTGGTGCAGGTAGGTTCCATAGTGGTCCATGGGCGTGTACTAGTCTGTGTGTCTTATACTTGTTCTGATGCAGTTCAACATCATTCTAAAGATATTCAGGAAAGGTTCATTTCTGTCGTGTGAATTTTTTTTTTTTTTTTTTTTTTTTTTAGTATCAATACCTGCTCAAATGTGTATCTAGTTTCGATACTAGTTCTAGTTTTAGTATCGATTAGGATCTGATTTTTGATACTCCAAGCAGGTAAGCAAGCATTTTTTCCTCGTCTTGATTAATCTACATTTTTTTAATTGAATTTTATTTTTTATTCCCCAAAACCCAAATCAAAATGTCTTTCAGTGTTTATTTCATGCACAAAAACAAAAATACTTTTAATCAGTGCCATTTAACACAAAAATATCAATATCAATGTCAAATTTCTTCAAGTCTTGCATCTGCTCCACACCACATGTTTTTACTGACAGAGGATTGGGTGTCTCCATTAAAAACACCCAAGCTGATTTTTGACATTCCAGGTTAAGTTACAGGTCAGGTCTGAGGAGAGGAGAGCCTACTCATTTTAAGAATGCTTTTCCAGGGATGTTTTTCAGCAATAAAAACACCTGTTATTGAATAAATGGTATGATTGGCTTAATGCAATACTGTGAAATATTCCAGGCAAGGCAATAATTTCTCCATGGTTACAAGCAGGTAAAAAGTCCCATAGTGCACCTTTAATTCACACAAAATCAGTTTGTAAATCTATTTTCGGCGTAAAACATTTGTTTATTTTGTTTTCCTTGTTACAGAGATGACTGTGGGTAAAGATAAGGACGTGACCGTGAAGTCCAAGGGAGCAGGAGGTCAAGGCAAAGTGGGAGCCAAAGTGACCGGACCCTCTGGAAAACCCATCGCCAGCAAGGTACCAACACACCTGCAGAATAACACTTAAACCAACTTCCAACCACACTGTTGTATGCTTTGTAATAACACTTTAATGCACAAAACTATTTATAAAACTTACATTTGTGGACAGTTTAAAAAAAGATAACTGGACAAAACAGTCACAAAAGAACACGGCAAACACTTTAGTCCGGTGTCTCTCAATGTTTCACTCCAAGTACCATCAAAGTAAAGATTTGGCTTTGAGTACCACCAGATCTAAACCAGGTCTATAACAGGACTATTCCAGGTCTAATCTAGGGCTAAACCAGCCAAAGGAGCTTGCGTACCACAGTTTGAGAAACACTGCTTTAGGTAATAGTTTTAAAGGTACAGTATGTAACTTTCTGGAGGTGGCACATCACCCACATGATTCCATGGAAGTGGAAAATTAAAACCATTTTCTATGAAGATGTATGTTTTTTATTCCATACTGTGGAATATTACAGCCAAAGGAACAACCCTCTTCCCAGGCCAAATATGTGTCACAGTAAGGACACATGTTTATTTTAATTTTTTAAACTGCACCGAAAAGGTAAAAAATTAACATTAAAACATGCTTTTGTTGTTTTTTGGGGGGCTAAAAAGTTACATACTGTGACTTTAAGATGATACCAAAATAGATGGATTTAACGTTTAAATTTTTACCTCAAAAATGTTCTTATTTACTTTTTCTAACCCTCACTTCCCTCTAAAGACTGTGATTGTCTTGTTCAGGTGGAGCCGGGTCTGAGCCCAGAGACGTCTCATGTGAAGTTCATCCCCAGAGAGGCCGGACCGTACCAAGTCGAGCTCACCTACGACGGAGTGCCCATCCCCGGGTCCCCCTTCGCCCCGACCGCCTACCCCGCCACCGACCCCTCCAAGGTAAACGCAGCCACCGACCCCTCCAAAATAAAAGCATTCACAAGTAATGGCTTAACCAATCCCTGAACAAATACACAGTGGTGGAAATAGTACTGAAAGATGTGTACAGTTACATGGCTAAAAATATACTCCATTACAAGAACAAGGACGGCTGCCAAAACTGTATGTAAAGTGTTTGACAGGTTTTCATATATATATTTTACTGGTGGGATGAATTGCAAATTGCAATTTAAATTAACCTAACCCAATTAGTAAATCGGCTGCAGTTTGTGGAGGAAATGATGGTACTTCAAAAACAATAAAATCTCCTGTGTCTGAGTTCAGACTCAGAGTCTGAACTACTCAGAGTCTGAACTACTCAGAGTCTGAACTACTCAGAGTCTGAACTACTCAGAGTCTGAACTACTCAGAGTCTGAACTACTCAGAGTCTGAACTAAGACTCTGAGTAGTAGTTCAGACTCTGAGTAGTAGTTCAGACTCTGAGTATGTGTTCAGCTTCAGGGCAGTGCAGAATGCAGCACAGCATAACAGAACACAACAGAACAGAACAGATGCCCTCCCTGTGTCTCCATGGGGTCTTATAAAATGTTGCTAACCCTGTAGTTTAGATCTGCACAAACATGTTCTGAAATGTGATTATTGTGTTAATTTGTCAGATTTCAGTCTTTTTGTCAGTTCTTCTGAACGTGTTTAAAATGTGAACTTTGATGAAAATATCTAACAGATTTATGTTTTTAATAATATTCTGCTCAGTTAGATATTTTCATCAAATTGTTCAGCCCGAGCACTGAATGCCCTGTGTATGACCTGTACTTTTTACTGTTTTTAAAATGTATCTTCTCAGCCATTACATCTTCCTCTTCCTCTCTCGTCTCAGGTGCGTTGCTCAGGTCCAGGTCTGGAGCGCGCCAAAGTTGGGGAGACGGGGGAGTTCATCGTGGACTGTACCAACGCAGGACCGGCCGAGCTCACCATCGAGATCATTTCAGACAGCGGCACAGAGGCGGAGGTCCACATCCAGGACAATGGAGACGGCACCTACACCATCACATACATCCCACTGTACCCGGGCTCCTACACGCTCACCATCCGCTACGGAGGCCAGGATGTGCCAAACTTCCCTGCTCGCCTCACCGTAGAGCCGGCTGTGGACGCCAGTGGAGTCAGGGTGTTTGGGCCCGGAGTGGAGGGCAAAGGTAATAAACAGCATACATTAAAAATACCAGATTAGATTTAAACGAAATATTTATAAGATTTGGTTAAAGATTAATCTACACAATACTTTAAAATGTCTGTATTATTATTATTATTGTATTTATGATTTATTTTTCAATTCTGCAGCTGTCTATCCAGAGGAAACTTGCACCTTTTTATAATAAAAACATCTCTATTTTTGGAAAGTTAACAATTTTCTATTTGAATAAATGTTCAAAAATATAATTTAAAAAAAAAAGTAGGTTTTTAGCCAAAAAATATACAGATATAAAAGTTCATTTTGGTTGTGTTTATTGCACTTAAAAACATAAAAACATGTGTCCTTACTGTGAGCGGGCTCGCATTTCCACAGACCTGACTCTTATTGAAAAAGGGCCTCCTCCTGTTTCCATAGAAATGTTGCTAATTTGCGTAAAATATTCCACAGTATGACTTAAAACATGTCTCTCCATGGAGAATGTTCCATTCCAAAGTATGGTTTTAACTTGCTATTTCCATGGAGGTGATGCGCTTTAAAGATCTTCAGTTTTCTATTGTAATGTTGTTTTTATTCCCATTATGTGAATGGCACCTGTTTACTGTATTTTAGTCTTGTATAGACGCCACATGTAAAGAAAATGAACCATTTGCTCATTTTGACATCAGTCTTTGTTCATGTTTATTAAGGCTGATTAAGCTGCGGTTATTAAAGTGTTAGTAATACCTCTGTGTTTCCAGGCGTGTACCGCGAGGCGACCACAGACTTCACCGTTGACGCTCGGGCTCTGACCCAAACCGGAGGCGACCACATAAAGACCGTGATCACGAACCCATCTGGAGCCTGCACCGAAGCTCTGATCTCAGACCGAGGAGACGGCACCTACAGCGTGGAGTACACCCCCTACGAGGAGGGTAAGGAGGGAGGCGTTCTGCATGTATGTCTGTGGCAGAATGTTCAGCAGTTTCCATGGCACTGTTATTGCTCCAAACAAATGTGTTTATTGAGTCAACTTTTACTGCCATTTCATTAGCATACATGTGAACAAGTGCCGTACAAAGACAGGGTAACGTCACATTACTCCAACCAAACCTCACGTATGAGTACACGGGAAAACATAACTTAAACTTAAAACTTTTGGTTGTGTTTGTTAATGTGTGCATCGTGTCTTAAGGTTTTAAAGTCAAGTTTAAAGCTATTTTCAAAATCTTTATTTTTAAGGTTATTAGGATCTGAAAAAGCAGATTTAACTGTCCAGTCACTCCCAGAACTCCAGCTCACTCATGCCATGCATTCTCCTTTGTTATGATCCATATAAAACCTTAAAATTCAAATAATTGGTCAACTAATATAAAAATGTGTTGACCAAGACTCCATCAACCAATTAATTTAAACAACAAAACTGGATGAGGGAAAAGGCAGACACTATATATGTTTATAGACAGCATTTCGCCTAAAGCTCGCTCGATGGCAGATTATAATGACTGTGTTCCCATAGTAACCAGTCCATTTCCCTGCTGTCTTGGTTCAGGCCCTCACAGTGTGGAGGTGTGTTACGATGGCTCTCCGGTCCCTCAGAGCCCCTTCAGAGTCGTGGTGACCGAAGGCTGTGACCCGACCCGAGTCAGAGTCCACGGACCAGGACTCAAGTCTGGGATCACCAACAAACCCAACAAGTTCACTGTGGAAACCAGGTGAGACTCAGAGGGACACGTCCAGTCTGCTGCTTTACTGCTGTACTGTGCACTAATGCCTTTTTGTCTCCCCTTCACAGAGGAGCGGGCACTGGGGGTCTGGGTCTGGCCATGGAGGGTCCCTCTGAGGCGAAAATGTCCTGTACTGACAACAAGGATGGCAGCTGCAGCGTGGAGTACATCCCCTACGAACCAGGAACTTATAATCTGAACATCACCTACGACAGGCAGCCAATCACAGGTCAGAATACATCAACTATAACAATCGGCCAATCACAGGTCAGAATCTCTCCATACCTAACCCTAAAGGTTCACGCTGCTTATTTGAAGTGCACCAAACCCGCTCGTTCACACACTGCCACACACTGAACCCAGCTCTTAAATGGCGTCTGAAGTCATCGCAGAAGTGAAAAAAAAGCATCATGTGTTTTCAGCTGCGGCCCCACAAACAAATAAGTTTCAGCCGAGGCTCAGTGTCGAGGTGTGTGTGTGTGTGTGTGTGTGTGTGTGTGTGTGTGTGTGTGTGTGTGTGTGTGTGTGTGTGTGTGTGTTGTGTGTGTGTGTGTGTGTGTGTGTGTGTGTAGTCAGCCTCTTAACCCCGCCCCTGTCTCTCTCTCCACAGGAAGTCCATTCTCTGTCCCAGTCAGTGACACCGTGGACAGTTCAAAAGTCAAATGTCAAGGCGCCGGACTCGGGACCAACGTCAGAGCGAACATCCCCCAAACATTTACCGTGGACGCTTCTAAGGCCGGAATCGCACCACTGCAGGTTCGAGTGCAGGGACCCAAAGGTGAGTGAAGGGAGGGGAGACCTGAGGGTGAGTCGGAGGAGAGGGTGTCTGAGGGTGAGTGAAGGGAGGAGTCCGAGAGCGTAGATCATAATTAAGTTGCATCAGATACAGTGGGTAAGAGATGTTTTATTTTGACATGTTTCGTTGGTCACTTCAGTCTCTGTCAGCAGCAGATCACTCCTTCCTTCTGTTTACATGGTTTTGTTTGTGCGTTTATAATGTTCTCCTTTTGGCCTGGTCGTGTTTTTAATTAACAATTTGTCAATTATAAAAATAGCAATTGTAATAGTTAAGAAAAGTGGCCCCCAAAGGATGTGATGAAGTTACTCCGTTTCATGGTGCTACTGAAACAACCACATCAGTCCAACAGTGTTTAAATCTGTAGTTTTAAAATGTCTGCTCTTTTCAGGGGTGGTGGAGCCGGTGGAGATCGTAGATAACGGAGACCAGACTCATTCAGTGAACTACGTCCCAACCAGAGAAGGACCTTACTCCATCAACGTGCTGTACGCGGACGAGGAGATCCCACGCAGGTGTCAAGACAAAACTAACCAAATATCTGACTGAAGTTTTAGAAATGCGTCAGATTTGAACATAATGTCATGAATATATTTACCTTTTAAACTCTTGTCCTCAGCCCGTACAAAGTGAAGGTGCTGCCGACTCATGATGCCAGTAAAGTCAAGTGCAGTGGTCCAGGTCTGAACACCACGGGGGTCCCGGCCTCTCTGCCCGTCGAGTTCACCATCGACGCCAAAGACGCCGGAGAGGGGCTGCTGGCCGTACAGATCACTGTGAGGACACCTGCTGGCTTTAGAGCAGACATGTAGCATAAAATAAACCTTTATTTGTGCCAAAATGAGGAAATTCCAACGTTACAACACACAATTTTATTAAAGTAAAAAAAAAAAAAAAATTGAGTAAATGTAACTTGTAACTAACTTCAAAAGCATGAAAGCAGAAGTTTGTGGCATTAATTAAAGGTTCACTCTGTACCTTTTGAGATGGAGTGTCGCCGCTTGCTTGTTTCTATGGAGTTGTTATTGCCTTGTCTGTAATGTTCCACAGTATGGCATTAAACTTGTCCATCTCCATGGAGACACCAGGAGAGGTGACCCCTGAATGCATTTTTTTTCCCAAGACATTTTTATAATGAAAACACCTGTAATTCAATAAATACAAGATGGTTTTAATGCCTTTTAATGTTCCACAATACGGCATTAGAAACAAAATAATAACGTCTCCGTGGAAACCGGTAGCAGACATACAGCATAAAATAAACCTTTATTTGTGCCAAAATAATAAAATTGTGCATTGCAAGACTGGAATTTCCTCAAAGTAAAAAAAAAACAAAAAAAACTTGAGTAAATTTAACTTGTAACTAACTTTAAAAGCAAAGTTTGTGACTTTAATTAAAGGTTGACTTGTCTGTAATGTTCCACAATATGGCATTAAACTTGTCCATCAGGAGACGTGACCCTGCTCATAGTAAAGATGCATTTTTTTACTCAAAGACTTTTTTTTTGTAATCTTCATTAAACCCCTGCAAGATGGGTTTAATGCTTTAAATGCCGTACTGTGGAACATTACAGACAAAAACCATGGAAACGAGGTAGCAGACCCACAACCAAAAAAGTTACATGGTGCACCTTTAGTAGAAGTATATAACATAATCCTATATTGATTTTCTCTCTCCTTTGACCCCAGGACCCAGAGGGGAAGCCCAAAAAGGCAGAGATCAGGGACAACCACGACGGCACGTACCTGGTCTCGTATGTGCCGGACATGACCGGACGTTACACCATCCTCATTAAATACGGAGGAGACGAAATCCCGTACTCGCCCTACCGAATCCGCGCCCTGCCCACCGGCGACGCCAGCAAGTGCATGGTCACAGGTACGAGACGGGTTTGGATAAGTCTGAGTCTGTTTAAATAAACGCATACAGGACTAGTCTGGTTCATGTTTGTATGTTGGTGATGGGCGATCGTGACAGGAATCATGATACTAATGTTTTTGGCCGACCCGTACTATCACTGATTCACAATTGGCTGCAGGTGCTGGGATTTAGGTAGTGACCATTCAGATCAGAGAGAGGCATTTTAGGTTTAAAACAGCTGGATTTCATCTTTGGAATTGGCAACCCAAATGAGTCATATGAGGCTCATTCTGATAATAACAAACAGCTTCATGTCCAGGGTTTTGCAATTAATAATTATAATGTTGATTTATTCTTATTAGTAAAACCTATATTTGATTTGAACATGTTTACCTCATATCTGGGCACACAGATGGGTCATGTTTATGAAATTTAAAATAATAATCCAGCATACCGTCCCTTTAAGAGCAAACTAGGCCATCTACTTCTACAGGGAGTTGATACTTCACTGTGATTGGTTAAATCCACCTGTCACTCACTCAGAGCACGACATAGACTGCCCAATAGGAGGAGTGGGTGGTCCTACCTGTCATCTCCTGTCATTACGCCCATCACTAACGTACCTATTAAATTCAATGAGGAAATATGATCCATGTTTATGCCATTCTGTTGATATCCTTAAAGCCCTACTGCGTAACATTTCAACAAATAAATGAGACAAAAACGAAAACATTTCGGTGTTTTTATTTTTGGTAAATATCTTTAAAAATCATGCATTCTTGCTGCGAGCTGGCTTGCCTTTCCACGGACCTGACTTGTAACTTGCTCTGGTGATAGACGCTGTTATTTCTTTGCCTGGAATGTTCCGCAGTGGGGCTTTAACTGCAGCTGTACAGTTTTAATATGACGATGTGGATGTAGTTTGACCTGTAGCCAGTTTAAGTCCTGGTTTTGGGCACTGGCTGCTCCTGTTTTTGCTCTGGTTTGATTCACGCTGTGCTCCTCTGACACTCCTCCTCCCATCAGCGCCCCCTCACTGCAAAAACAACCATCTTAAAAGGGTTCAAATGGCTTAAAAATTTGATATTTTATCCTATATTTCAGTACATTTTAACTACAATGGCCAAACAAATGCATTCTTTCACTAAAAATAAGAAAACTAATTGAGCATCCATCTGACTTGTCAAATCAAGATGGAACAGTTTAAAGCAGACCTAATGTGCTTGTGTCTCCTATGTAGTTAAAATCTGTATATTCGATACTCAATACTCATTCCGATACCACAATGCTAATAAAAACACTTTCTTTAGACAATAGAATGTGATTTTCCACATTAAATGGTAGTACTTTGTTTTCTATTCCCATGGTGATCCCTCAGTCGTCCAGGTAGGTTCCATAGTGGTCCATGGGCGTATACTAGTCTATGTCTTGGCATCGATTAGTATCTGATTTTCGATACTTTTGACAACCCCTCTCTAAATACATCTTCGTTATAATGGTTTTTAGTTGTCATTTAACCATTCGATTATGGTTAAAAGCTCTGAAAAGTCTCTTCCGCAGAATCTCTCCCTTTTTTTCAAGCCATTTGAACTTGTTTAATGGAGTTGTTTTTGCCCCCGTTCGCTTCACCCCCCTCCTCCCCCCCACACACGGTTTGTTGGTTTGTTGATCCAAGTGTTTCGGAGCACAGTGACTGCCCGCTCACCGCTGCCCCCTGCTGACTGTCTTTTGTCACTGTGTTTTTGCTGCGCTGCTTCTCACCGTTCCTATGCTCAGTGTCAATCGGAGGTCACGGTTTAGGTAAGACTTTTCTACCAATGTTTTTATTTCGGTCTTTTTCAATTTCACTGCAAAAAAAGGAAAATCTAGAGGTAAACGGCTAGAATCTGAGTAGTTTATTTAAAGCCACAGTATGTAATTTTTTAGCCCAAAACAGACTAAATAAAAGCTTTCATTTTAGTTTCATTTCATTTGTTTAGTTTGGCCCTGAAAAACTTGTGTCCTAACTGTGAGAGGGCTTGCATCTCCACAAACCTGACTCGTATATGGCCTGGAAAGGGGTTTGAACTCCAATAATCTTATAGTAATCAGATTTTGAATGTGCATGTAGCCACTGGTTTAAAACTGTATAACCATCCCAACTACATGTGGGGGTCAGTTATGTCACACACTGAGGACACGTGAGATCAGAGAGAACTTCTGGATTTATTACAAACTGGTAGGATGTGGCTCGTTCTGCTTCCTGATTGGACGATCCGAGACCCAAAACAAATCCAAATTACTCCTGTTGTAAGTCAGATTAGTTTGATTAATATTTAAAGTCCTTTACAGACGCTAGCTCTTCCTTGTTTGCAGTGCTCTTTTAGCATGGACGATGGCAGCACGAAGCATCGAGCCCATCTCTGTCTAATCTCATTCACCTCCTGAAATGGTTCATTTTTATTGGTCAGACTAATGGACTAACTGCAGGTTCGATGGCATGTTGGAATGGCTCATTTAGCATTAGCTTGTTAGCTTGAGTAGCTACAAGTCAATAATAATAATAGTGTAGTAACATTATGGACGTAACAAACTCATCCAGCTGTGTGAGGATGTCAGGATTTGGTTCTATTTGACTCCTTTTGTGCAGGGGATTGTTCAGTGCTGCCAGCACCGCCCTCTGGTGGTCATCTGGGGTTCATAGAACCATAGTTGTGGGTGTTATCTGTAATTCATTTTTTGTGATTGCCATGATTGACCACATGGATGAAACTGAAACTAAACTCTTCATTTCACTTGAGCTGTCTAATAAACTGAATCCATCATCTTTAAATGTTTTAAGCACCAGCCTCTGTTATCTGGGATTCATAGAACCCTAGTTACATTTTAACTTTTAAAGGTATTATAGAGTAATAATCAAAAAAACAATAACAATTATAATTCTCAGAATTGTAATTAATTAAATCCTGACATCCTACATCCAGCTGACCCGGGCCTGTTCTGTGTGGCTCTGTGCATGCTCCAAACAGGACAAGAAAATAAATGCAAAAACTAATTTTGACTTGAGTTAAAATGACTTGAATGTTGAGTCTGTAGTTTTGACTCATTTTAGGGTTATTTATGTTTTAATCTTCTTCAGATGAGTCAAAACTACTCAAACATTAAGTGTAAAATGAATGAATGGATTTGAGTGTTTTTATGTAACAAAATCAAAAATCTATATAATCCAACACATTTCCACATGGACCTGGGCCATGGGCCAAAAAACATAAAATTTTTCCTCATATGATCTCAATTTTCTATTAAATTGTTTTCCTTCTTTTGAAAAACTAAAAGTGGTTTTCAGTACAGATTCCCTGAACATAACAATACAGATTTTTAAAGGTCCTATATTATGCAGAATTGACGCTTGTTACCTCCCCAAATCATACCTGGAGTTGTTTTCATTCACACATTTGAATAACACTTTATTATTCGTCTGTCTACATCTCCAAAGCTCAAAATGCTCTGTTCCACCTTGTGAGGTCATGAAGTGGTAGTTTTCAAGTTAACGGCTCCTTTTACCTTTAGTTCAGTAGAGATTGACAATCATCCAAATGATTCTAGTGAACGTGTATGGAGTTTTAAAAACACAGTAGAGCACTTCCTTATTACCATAGGTAATTACCTATTGACATCAGAAGGTGATGTCAATAGGTAATTACCTATGGTAATAAGGAAGTGCTCTACTGTGTTTTTAAAACTCCATACACGTTCACTAGAATCATTTGGATGATTGTCAATCTCTACTGAACTAAAGGTAAAAGGAGCCGTTAACTTGAAAACTACCACTTCATGACCTCACAAGGTGGAACAGAGCATTTTGAGCTTTTTTTCAGTTTGAGAGAAGAACTCAGCCTAAATATGCAGGGTTTGTGTGTTAAACATGTGTGAATGAAACAAAACACAACTCCAGGTCTGTTTGTGATGAGGAAACATTAGAACATAGATCAGAAAATGGTGTAATATGGGCTCTTTAAAAAGACCCAAGATGGTCATAAATGTCTGGATCTCTAATCTGAATTAAAATTAGATTAAATGCCCCTCCCTATAATTCAACACATGTCATGGGAAAAAGTGTAAATTGAAGTCATTTTAACTGCTTTAGCTCATCATGACTTTATATAGCACAGCCTCCTCACCCGCCCTCCCCCCTCCCTCCTCCAGGGGCAGGAGTCGGCCCGACCATCCAGATCGGCGAGCAGACGGTGATCACGGTGGACGCTAAGGCCGCGGGCAAAGGCAAGGTCACCTGCAGCGTGTTCACACCGGAGGGCGCCGAGCTGGATGTGGACGTGGTGGAGAACGAGGACGGGACATTCGACATCTTCTACACAGCGCCACAGCCTGGAGAGTACGTGATCTGCGTGCGCTTCGGGGGAGAGCACATCCCCAACAGTCCCTTCCAAGTCACGGTGAGCAGATTAGCCTTATACATTTTGCAAGTAAATAAATGGAAACGGTAAAATCGGTTGAGCACTGAGCAAACTATGAGAACTGTTAAACATTTTTGCACTATTTTACCTTAACTAGGTTCAAACTAGGGCTAAAATAGGACTAACCCAGAAGAGGACAAAAATATAAAGTAGGCTCAGTTGCAGACTGTGAATGGTCAAGTCCATCACAAACCTAATATTTAAAACATGTGTGTACTTATTTAGATATTTTCAACTATATACTTTCTTTGTGGGGATTCCTACTCGTATTGCTACATTGCCAAAATATAAAAAAATGTGATTTAAGTTCCATTTCATCCCTTCTGACCACCAGAGGTCCCTTTTGTGAGGTCAGGAGGGATTCATAGAACTGTAGTTACATTAGTAACTCTAGAAAGCTCATTTATTTTCCAAACAGCGAATTTCTATCATGCAGAAAATGAAATCTTTGATGCTGTTGAACTGGATAATAATAATAATTATTATTATTATTATTATTATTTGCAAATAACTTAATAGATACAGTTCCTCTGACACCCCTGAAGCCAGTTTTACCCTTTTACCCCCTGTACTATTGTGTCTGACCTCTCCTTACTGCCCCCTGCTGGACTGTACAGGCACTGGAGGGAGCGCCGTCTGACCCTCTTCTTCAGCAGAACCAAATCCCCCAGTACTACGCTCAGCAACCCTGGGTACAAGACAAAACCTCTCCTCCTCCACCCTCCCTCCCTCTTCCTCCACCCTCCTCCCACCTTCCACCCTGCTCCCACCCTCCTTCATCCTACACCCATCCACCTCCCTCCTCCACCCTCCTCCTCCACCCTCGTCCTCCATCTGTGTCCTCCCATCGTCCCTCATCTCAATCATGTTTCTTCTGCGTTCGGTGTCCACCCTGGTGTTTTGTTTTAAGGAGACGTATTATGCACAACAGATGTGACGTAAAAATGTTCACATCAAATATAACTGTTCTAATGCTCATTTATTCTTAATTACAAAAACATTTGACAACCAAAACACCAAATAAAAAAAATAACTTTACCATCATGTCCAGATGGTTATCCAATCAGAAAGCAGAAAGAGCCTCACATGACTCTCTCATTTGGGTTGCTAGTTCTGGTGCTGAAATCCAGTTGGTTTAAACCTAAAATGAGTCTCTCTGATCTGACTGGTCACTACCTAAACCCCAGCACCTGCAGCCAATCATGACTCAGTGCTATTGCAGCCTGTGCAGCTCAGTGAGTGAATTCTGGAGGTTCTTTCACATCCCTCCAGCCATCATGACTCAGTGCTATTGCAGCCTGTGCAGCTCAGTGAGTGAATTCTGGAGGTTCTTTCACATGAGGCCTGTCCATAAACTGAGAATGAGACACACTGTGTGTGTCTGTCTGCAGGTTAAGACTCTGGACACACAGGTTCAAACACATGCTGATTATATCTAATAACTATATAACTCATAATATGTCTCCCCTATGTCATAATTGTACATTTAATGAATCCTTTGGTGGATTTCTTAAACTCATGGACCACGCCCTGATCCATGTCTGAACTCATAGGACAGAGAAGCGGCCATTTTGAACCCTCATCGATAATGTGGGCGCTGGCTTCACATTGTACAAAATGGTTCCCGGGTTTGTCTTTTCTGGTTCATCTCATGTCATCCTCATGTTTCATTACCACAATCATCAGTTACACTTTATAATAACTACTCACTGTTAAGCATTAATAAAGCATTTACTAAACATTAGTTTAGGGCTTAAAGAGGGGTCTTATACAAAATCTTATTTTTGTTTTTTTTTTTTGCTTTCTACCAACATTCCCTCATCAAAAACATGCCTGAAGAGGGTGTAGATGTCATCCATGCATGTTTTCCCGGGCCGTTTTCGAAGCCTTCTGTAAGATCCTGTACAAGGCTCCGCCCACAAGCCTACGTCACCCGTGCTCCCACATGACAATTCTCCATAAATATACAGCAACATGATACAAAACTGTACACAGCAACTTGACAAACCTGACGTGATGTGCAGTAGTTTCATTAGTGGGATGCAGCTGATTGTGTTGTGATATTGCTCTGAAGGGGGAGGGACTTAGCGCAGAGAGCAAAGGGAGGGGAGACTCAGAGCATCAAAAAATGAAAGTGAAACTTATAAAACATGTTAATACGTTGTTTTGGGTGAATATAACATTTCCAAAACAATAAAAGGAAACATGGTGATGTAAATATGTGTTACAGTTAATACACCATAGAAGTAAAATACCCCCTCTTTAATACCCCATAGACATAAAATACCCCCTCTTTAATACCCCATAGACATAAAATATCCCCTCTTTATAATGATTATCTATTGCTGAGGGCTGCTTTATAAAAAATGCTTGTCTTATACTGAACAGTGTGTGGTTATTACAAAGTGAATATTAACTCCATTGTCTGTTCATGTTTTGCTTCGTTATGTGTTGGGATCTTGTTTCCACTCATCATTTTCATAGATGAAACTATTTTGGGTTTATTTTTAATTTTATATATTTTTTGTTTCCAAGGCAACCGACCGCCCAATGGGGATGAACGGGATGGACGTGGCTGGACTCAGGCCATTCGATCTGGTCATTCCTTTCACCATCCAGAAGGGAGAGATCACAGGTAAAACAGAGGGAAAAAACTGAAGTCAAACACTGACCTGGGCTGGGGTCTTATTCTGTGTAAAAGCTGCTAACGCTGTAGTTTAGACCTCTACAAACATGTTCTGAAATGTTCTTGTGTGTCGGGTGCCCTCCCCTGTGTGAACTTTGAACAGAATCTGACTTTTTTAAATCTAATTGCAATACTTTTGTCTGAACATTTTTGTAGCTCCTTATGTTAATATTTGAGGCTTTGAGTGTTTAGAAAAACCTTGTATAAATCAAATGTATTATTATTTTTATTATTATTATTATTATTATTATTATTAGTAGTAGTAGTAGTAGTAGTAGTAGTAGTAGTAGTAGTAGTAGTAGTAGTAGTAGTAGTTTAGCTGCTGTCCATATGTTGTATCATAATTCTCATAATGTCCCTGTGTGTTTTGAAGGCGAGGTCAGGATGCCGTCCGGTAAAGTGGCCAAACCCGAGATCCTGGACAACAAAGACGGAACGGTGACAGTGAAGTATGCTCCCGTAGAGGCCGGACTGCACGAGATGGACATCAAGTACGACGGAATTCACATTCCAGGTACAGACCTCAAAACGTCAAACACTTCAAGAATAGACAGGGGCGGCGCCGGGGGGGTTGAGGGTGCACGAGCTTCCCCCTAGAATGGCCAATGCTCCCCCATAGCTCCCATAGCTTTTTTTCATATTTTATTCAAATTTCGAGGTGAATAAGAGTTTCTCCACTGGGATCATATGCATCCAGTCTGAAATTTGGAATGTTTTTGTTTACAAACTCTTAAAGGGCAGGACTAATGATCCCTGATTGAACCCACTTTTCCTCTTGTGTGACAGGGAGTCCGCTGCAGTTCTTTGTGGATTACATGAACAGTGGCAACGTCAGCGCCTACGGACCAGGCCTGATCCACGGAACAGTCAACAAACCGGCCGTGTTCACCGTGGACACGAAAGATGCTGGAGAGGGTAAGGCCACTAACATCATGGGGGAAATTACTTTAAAGGGGCGGTCTATGGCAGAAGGTTGAGCAGTTACCATGGCGGCACAATGCACACATTAGTGAACTCTAAATACTTTTTAGATGGTTTGAAAATAGAAAATGGATTTCAGGAGCCTGTGATTAATCCGAGCGTTCATGGTCCTGTTTAGGAGTTTGATTTTCAACAAATAAAGAGTGACTAACGGTAGCTAGCTTGTGATCGTTATGTTATTTGAGAGGGACTTGTTTAACAGCTGGAACTACAACACGTGAGCTGATTTGTGCCAAGTCATTTTTTCATATTGTGCTGAAACAAAGCTCAGATTAAAGTCTAATTTGAGTAGCAGCGTTTCAGACAGAGCAGTGCCTACAGTTTGCATCAGACCCCTGGAAAAGTATCAATATGGACAATTTCTTATATTTTTTAGACTTTGGTTTTGCACATGTTCGAGGGTCAGGCGACTAACATCATGGGGGGGTTGTACATGATATTTGTTCACGTAATTGAGAAAAAATAGGTTTGTTTGTTCATTGTTTAATAAATGGCCATAACGTGAGCATGTGGTGTGGCGTGTGCAGCTTCAAAGCCAGTGACTGTGTGAGTGCAGCTGGACCGGAGGCGTTTGGGTCAGAAGGAGTCCACCGTGTGCCGTCTCCATCGAATTATGAGGCGCGTTTATCGTCTGAGAACCAGGAAGTGTGCTGTTGGCATACTAGTTTTGTTAGCTTTATCGTGACTGCAGAACAACCGTAGGAAACCCAAATCCGATTCTGAAATGCAGTTTTGTTACCATATTGGCTGAAAAATTGATTGAAATAACAAGCAATATGAAAAAAGTCTGAAATAATAACTTAATAACTTAATAAAAAATAATAAATAAATCATATGCATCTAAAAAGTTTTATGCAGTAGTTTGCATAAAAGTAGATTCTGTGATGTTATTTCATTGTTACTGACAATGACTTTGAATCTTGAATCTTTAACTGAGTCTTCTCGACCTTTTATTTTTTACAGTGTAGATCAAATGTTTGCCCTGATCCTGTGTTTGTGTGTGAGGGGTTTAAACTGGTGTGTTCCTTGTGTAGGAGGCCTGTCTCTGGCCGTGGAGGGTCCGTCTAAAGCCGACATCAGCTGTGTGGACAATCAGGACGGCACCTGCACCGTGTCCTACCTCCCTGTCCTGCCTGGAGACTACAACATCCTGGTCAAATACAACGACAAGCACATCCCCGGGAGCCCCTTCGCTGCGAGGATCACCGGTAAGCCCCTCCCCCTTCACCACTAAGCCCCTCCCCATCTCGAGTAACCCACTGTATGGGCAGTTTCATGTGATGTTGTAGATTTACATGTAACAAAAAAATTAGTTTTTTCCTTCAGTTTTTAATAGTTTTGTGTGGTGACAAAAGCCAGCAGCTTGCAATGTTTGAAAAAATTGACCATTGGCCTGTGCAAAAAAAAAAAAAAAAAAGACTAGTAAGGTTAGTGCTTTATTTAATGTAATTTAATGTGCCATGTGAAGGTGAATCAAAGCCAAACTTTCATTATGGTGGAACATTAAAGTTTAAGTTAAGTGCTGTTATGCCAATTATGCTAATGATCCAAGTCTGTTTCTCAGGTGATGACTCTGGTTTGTTACCGCTTATATAATATTGTTAATCTCTTGTTGTTTCCAGGCGATGACTCTATGCGCATGTCCCAGCTGAAGGTGGGCTCGGCAGCAGACATCCCTCTGGACATCGGGGAGCTGGACGTGAGTCAGCTGACCGCGTCTCTGACCACGCCCTCCGGCCGAGAGGAGCCCTGCTTCCTCAAGATGCTGCGCAACGGACACGTCGGTGAGGAACAAAAATATCCATCTGTATCTGTATACACATATAAATTTGACTAATAATTAAACAAGGTCCTGCACATTGAAGAATCGAGCTCTAGTTTATAAGTTTATGGGACTCAGCCATATCAAATAGAGATGTTCATTTTAGTTATTGCTCACTCCTATACTTTTCAGGATCTTGATAGCAATATTCAGACTGTTTATTTATTTTAGTTATTAATTTACTGGAACAGAAATTGAACTACAGGTTTATATGACAGAGACAGTCTGGATGAAAAATGTTTTTAATATAACAAGCTTTTAAGCCTGTAAGAAAATTTAACTAACAAAATAACTACTTACCCCAGATTTTTCTCTTGTGCTTAAGTAAAAAAAACTTAAGCCATCCAAATTTAAAAGTACATATTTAAATATGTTTCAGCACTTTCCTGCTAGAGGATCCGCCACCTGCTTGCCTCCGTGGAGAGATGTTATTAGTTTGCATGGAATGTTACACAGTATATGGCATTAAATTTCTGAATCTCCATGGAGACGAGCAGGTGTTTCATCCAGGCCAAGTTACAGGTCAGATCTGTGAAGGACAGCCAGGACACACAGAATAAATGTTTTTAAAGATATTTTTGACAGTAAAAAAGTAAAAAATAATACATGCAAGATAGATTAGTTTAATGCCATACCGTGGAACATTCCAGGCAAAGCAATAACCTCTCCATGGAGACGAGTAGGTGATGGACCTTCTACCAGAGAAGTGACATATAGCGTACCTTTACTTTTGATGGCGTTTTTTAGGGTTATCAAAAGTATCGGAAATCAGATGCTAATCGATACTAAAACTAATATCGAAAGTAGATACTCATTTGAGCAGGTATCAATACTAAAAAAGTCCCATTGACAGGATAGAAATGAACCTTTCCTGAATATGTTTAGAATGATCTTGAGCTGTATCTTTCACAAGTATAAGACACACAGACTAGTACACGCCCATGGACCACTATGGAACCTACCTGGACGACTGAGGGGTTACACAGATATAAGGCCACATGGGAATAGAATTCTATTGTCTAAAGAGTGTTTTATTATCATCGTGGTATCAGAATCGGTATTGAGTATATTCCTTAGTATCAAAATCAAGTCTTAAACTTTAGCATCGTGAAAACTACTAACTCACCCTTTTTGTCCATTTTTTTTGTAGGAATCTCGTTTGTGCCGAAGGAGATTGGGGAGCACCTGGTGAACATCAAGAAGAACGGACGTCACATTCCCAGCAGCCCCATCGCCGTGACGATTAAAGCGTCCGAAATCGGAGACGCGACTCGTGTGCGGGTCACGGGGCAGGGCCTGAGCGAGGCCAGAACGTTTGAGCCGGCCGAGTTCATCATCGACACCACAGACGCTGGTAAGAAACGCCAACTGCAGTCTCATTATCGACATATGCGTCATTTTCAGACTTAGTTTTAGGAAATTCAATAGACTGTATAAGGAAGTGGACTAAGTGAGCGTGACGTCGCCCACAGCGTTCAGCTCCAGTCAAATGAAGCTGCAAGTTGCATATTAGGAATTCCAACCGCGAGTATCAAATCAACCAAAGAGCCAATCCTGAGCGAGGCTGTTGAAGCAGGCGCTTAGCAATGCTGTCAATCAAACCAGTTGCTAATGCCAGCGGGAGTGACCTCGGGGAAAGAAGGCACCTGATTTGTCTGTTATTAATGTTCATATCTTGATTTACGGACACAATAGCTAAAATAAAATGTTCAGATTAACACACTCTACATGATCCTGGTATTTTTAAGACCACAATGACGAGTCTGACAGCAGCAGTTACAGAGAGAGGGGCCACAGTTTTTCAGTGTAAAGTGAATTGCACCCATGATCACTTCCTACTTGGAGCGCGGCGGCTAGCAGGTTAGCCACGTCCATTTATATAATACAGTCTATGGACTTTTAATGGAAAAGATTTAATAATTCAGATATTGAGACATATTTTAGTCCTCATTAAAGATATTCAAATCTAACTTGCTCCCTTAGGCACATTGCTAGTATCGTAACCAGGAAACCCAGCAATTTTCTGGCTTTATTCACACATTCAATGCATATTCGTAGTAATTTACCCGGGAAATTGGTTATTACGTTCTAGAATTTGATAATGTCATGATCTCAAATGGAGGGCGGGGCCTATACAACTCTATGGGAGACTCGCGTTTTTGAAAGAAATATCCTAACTTAATGATAAGATTCAACGTTTGTGGATATTTGTCTGGCTTCAAACAAATTCCCAGGTCTGGCTGCATGTGTGAATGGTGTATATTTCAGCTCATATATGTGTATTGTATTGTGAGCTCATATATGTGTATTGTATTGTGTGCACAGGTTACGGAGGCCTGAGCCTGTCCATCGAAGGCCCCAGTAAAGTGGACATCAACACAGAGGACCAGGAGGATGGCACCTGTAAAGTGACCTACTGCCCCACGGAGCCCGGCAATTACATCATCAACATCAAATTCGCCGACCAGCACGTCCCAGGTCAGAGTCTGCAGACACTTTGGTCTTGGTCTTGGTTCTGTCCTGGTTCATCCCCTTAACACTTACATCATCCTCACCTCCTCTTGGGTCTGTGTTTATAGGCAGCGCGTTCACGGTGAAGGTGACCGGAGAGGGACGGATGAAGGAGAGCATCACCAGGAAGAGGAGAGCCGCTTCTGTGGCCAACGTGGGGAGCCAGTGCGACCTGAGCCTCAAGATCCCAGGTACAACGCTGTTTAATATTTCAGAAATCTGTTTCATATTTGGGGGCCCGGGGCAAGAAGTCTCACATGGGCCCCCCCTCTAATACAAATTAATAGGAAGAGAGTCCAATTCTGGGCCCCTAAACCCTGGGACAACAGACCCCTCCTTGTTGACTCCCCTGTGGATAAGTAGTTTTTTTTTTTTTTTTGCACCTTCTGGTGATATAATGACGATTATCTTTGTTGGCGATTATCACGATTATATAAAATGTCCCACGAATGATTAATGTCGACCCTTTTTATCACGATAAACCATTTTGTTTATTGTCCCATCTCTAGTGTGAGCTCTTTGGCAGTCTTTGGGTCTCTTACGTAATTACGGAGGAAATTGTAGGTTTTAGGAAAAGACATGAAGTTTAACCTAAAAGAATTTTAGAAACTTTAGGTCAGATTTACAATAATGTGGTATTAATAATAAAATATAGTCTTATTTATCTATCTTATATTGGTAGTCTCTCTGAATAGACTTCACTTAACCCCCTCCTGTCCGGTTCCATCTACAGAGATCAGTATTGCAGACATGACGGCCCAGGTGACCAGCCCCTCGGGGCAGATCCACAAAGCCGAGATCATGGAGGGGGAGAATAACACGTACTGCATCCGCTTCGTCCCCACGGAAACCGGCATCCACACTGTGTCTGTCAAATACAACGGAGCCCACGTTCCCGGGAGCCCGTTCCAGTTCACTGTGGGACCCCTGGGAGAAGGAGGGGCCCATAAAGTCAGAGCGGGAGGGCCTGGGTTGGAGAGGGCCGAGGCCGGAGTACCAGGTGAGGGCATTTAAACAGAGTAGCAGTGATGGTATTTTTATGGTTGGTCAATAGGCTCTGTGCTCTAGCTAGCCCACTGTATCTCAAACATGGAAGTATTCACCTTTTTCCGGAAGTTGCTGTGGGCGCCGCCATCGTCATTTGGGTTGTATTATTCTGTATGGAGCTGCTGATCTTGACAGCAATAAGTTCTATAGGGACTACAGAGCCGTTTTGAAGCTTCCCAGAGAATCGGTGCAGTGTTGACTTGTCGTTGCACATAAACATTGAACATTATCGGTGCAGGTTGACTTGTCGTTGCACATAAACATTGAACATTTGACACAACCTACCCAACCTACTTTATATAATATTTTAGTGCCGAAACTTTTCCGAAATTCTCCATCGAACGGGAACGGGATTTCCACTTAACCGGAAGTGCTACTACAAAGAGTGTGGTTTAGTTACATTTATGGAAAAAGTGGGCCGAGCTGGAATAAGGTCAGTAATGAGTCTTGCTAATGCTAACTTTTATTAAAATTGTAAAATATGAAATAAACAACTTAATTAAAACTGAAATTTGTTAAAGTAAAGATTACCCAATTGTTTTTAGATGTAGATTACATCAGTTCGTACCGTTTTAATATATGCCTCAAAATTAGCATTAGCGTAAGAATTGAGACACAAACATTTCAAAACAGGTTGTCAGTGACATCCAGTCGCAGCTCCTTGACCACTGCCTGATCTGACAGGATTCATTGATCTTTAAATGTTGATTTTAGCGTCACTCTGCAAAAACCTCATCGAGATAAAATTGGGAGAGGATGTAGTGACGCTGACAGTGAGGTTGAGGGCGCTGTTGTGCATAGAGCCAATTATTGCCATTTTACTTAATGTTTGTCCTGGTTTAGTCCTGGTTTAGTTCTGGTTTAGTCCTAGTTTTAGTCTTGGTTCAGTCCTGCTTTAATGTATATAAACCTGTTTAAACCTGTCTGTCCCGGTCTTTAGCTGAGTTTAGTATCTGGACCAGAGAGGCGGGAGCCGGGGGTCTGAGCATCGCAGTGGAGGGTCCAAGTAAAGCAGAGATCTCGTTTGAGGACAGAAAGGACGGTTCCAGCGGAGTATCCTACGTCGTACAGGAGCCTGGTGAGGACACAAGACTTACACAGGACTCTCAGAATGTATTTAAAGTTGAGCATGAGAAGTGGACTTTACAAATGCAAATGTACTTTTTTATCGAAATATTTATCTGTTACCTTGTTTTAAGATAAAGGCTGCTGCATCTTGTCCAGCTCTAATGTGGGGGAATTATGTTTAATGTAATTTTCCCTTAAAACCAGCAACACTTTTAACCAACATAAAGTTTTCATCATTATTTCTAGGCCATTTGTCCCACTTGCATTTTGCCTGATGCTTTCTTAATGTCACCTAAATCTGCAGGACTACAGATTATAATCTACTTTACATATTAAATGTGCCCCTGTCTCTGTCCCTGCTCATGTGTTTGTGTATATCTGTTCATATATCGGTGTCACTGCGCCCCCTACAGGAGACTACGAGGTGTCCATCCGCTTTAATGACGAGCACATTCCCGACAGTCCCTTCGTCGTTCCAGTCTCCTCCCCCTCGGACGATGCTCGCAGACTCACTGTTGCCAGTCTTCAGGTGAGACTCTGAGACGAACACACGTCCAAGAGCGCCCCTACAGGCCGCACTCGGGACAGCAGGCAGCAGCAGCAGAACTGTAATTGAAGAATTATGGTTAAACTCTGGTTAAAATAAGGCCTTACACTTGTAATGTGCTTTACAGGCTTATCGAAGCCTCTCAAATGGTGTAGCACACACTGCCATTATTCATTCACTCCACATTTAATGGTGGTACGATACTACTGTAGCCACAGCTGCCCTGGGGCAGACTGATACCTCCACCAACACAAATACACACCTCATTCATACCAGGCAACGTGGGTGAAGTGTCTTGCTTAAGGACACAATGACTTGGTCAGAGTGGGAATTGATCCTACAACCTTTGGGTTAGTGGACGAGACCCAACTAACTACTGCAGTTCTCCAGCAGTGACACATGAACTGAACCAGGGACTTGGAGTGTTCTAGACAAGACTGACTCCATATTCTCCATATATCATACACACATTTATATTGAACAAAAGATCCAACTTTTAAAACCTTAACCACTTGTTCCCATCATCTCTGCTCAAATCTGTATTAGCCCCAGTGTTAGTGAAGGGCCCTGTAGCAAACACATGTTGGTGTTAGCTTAACGTTAGCCTTAGCCTTAACTGTAGCTGCTGCTGCACTGTTGCTCCGAGAGGCCTCAGAATCACCGGACTGTGTGTGCGACTCGTGTCTCATTCTAAAGGCTCCCAACAGCTCCTCATCTCACAGACAGGGGGCGCTAAAGGGTTAAAGAGGCACCACATGGGCTGCACCTGTCCTTTCTCTTCTGTTACTCACTCACACTTTTAAAAGTGTAAGAATCACAACATGAAAATTAGGAATGAAACAACTGAACTGTTTCATTCTTATGGAAGCTTTGTATTTCCATGGAATCATGCAGGTGACGTGCCACCTCCAGAAAGTTACATACTATTGCTTTATTTTTTTCTTCAAAGTTCTGTTCACACTGCTCCTCAAACTTGCACTAAATCTTTCTCCACTCGCAGCCCTCCTCTTTAGCCCTTTTAGCGGCCTCCAGGTAAGGATGCTAACTAATAACAACTGTATCTGTAAAACGGAGCATTTATTTGTGTTAAAGGAGACGTTTATGCTCGACTACTGAACTCATCAGAGATCATAATTTAACATTCTGTGCTCCAAAAGTCTGCACTCCAAACCCACAAATAAAAAAAAATAACCCTAAAATTAAAAAACAAAAATAGAATAGGACTTTAATGGGTATTAAAGTCCAGGCAGAATTCCTAATTACAAAATCTAATTTTTTGTGAGAGATGAGTCAGCTTTGACATGGGAATTGTCAGAACAAATGAACAAATCGATGAACCAATATACTGTCCTCCAGGTGATTCCTCCAGACACCAGCTGAATCTATCTTTACATTTAAAAAAATAATAATAATTGAATTTGAAATCTGATGTTCCTCTGTGTATCCACTTGTAACGAGACCGGATGCTTATAATGAGAGTAGACCAGACACCTATGACTAGACCACACTCTTATAACGAGATCGGACGCTTGTAACGAGATCAGAGGCCATAACTACAGAGCCTCAGCTTCACAAAGACCCCAACAATTTTGTCTGTGCTCCAAAAGGTTCAGACACAACTTCAGTTTGAACTGGGGATCATTTTAGTCAGGCGTTTTAGGGAAAAATAGGCTCGAACTGTAAGGGGTTAAGGTAAATTTTGCATAATGCGTCTCCTTTAATCTCCTCGTAAACAGTTGAAATTGTGGCTCTGGTGTTGATGATGTGAGATGGTGGCTCTGGTGTTGATGATGTGAGTGTCTTTTTGGAGCAGGAGTCTGGTCTGAAGGTGAACCAGCCCGCATCCTTCGCTGTGAGTTTGAATGGAGCTAAAGGAGTGATCGACGCTAAAGTCCACAGCCCCTCTGGAGCTCTGGAAGACTGTGCCGTCACTGAGATAGACCAAGGTACTGACCAACATCCAGAGAGAGACCAGGGAGTAAACCAGGGAACTTAAAGCAGGTCTAAGTTCCCCAGGTTTAGTCAAAGATGGACCAAGATACTGACTGGAAACAGAGAGATAGACCCGGTTTTAGTCCCCCTGTTTTAGTCAAAGATGGACCGAGGCACTGGCCCAACACCAAGAGATAGACCTGCTTTAGTACCCCTGGTTTAGTCAAAGATGGACCAAGGTACTGACCCAACACTGAGAGACAGAGCTAGTTTAAGTCCCCCTGGTTTAGTCCTCCTGGTTTAGTCCCCTTGGTTTAGTCAAAGATGGATCAAGGTTAGTGACCCAACATCAAGGCTAATCTTGGTTTTGACTAGATAGAATTGGAAGATAATTAACTAGTTGTAGACAGTGGGGAGATCATTTATATTTCAGGAGTTTTTGACTAATTACTCAAAGAGAAAATATTTAGGCTCTCTCGTTTATACTTTACGTTGAGAAACCTGACGATCTAATCCTGTTCCTTTCAGATAAGTACGCAGTGCGGTTCATCCCCAGAGAAAACGGCTTGTACCTGATCGACGTCAAATTTAACGGCAGCCACATCCCGGGAAGTCCCTTTAAGATCCGAGTGGGAGAGACCGGACAGGCCGGAGACCCGGGAATGGTGTCCGCTTATGGGCCCGGACTGGAGGGAGGAACCACGGGTAAGTCCTCCTGTAGTGAGAGGAGAGGGTCAGATGGAGCAGAGGCATGCAGTTAGAATTTACAGGAGTCACTGATAGTCCAGGTTTAGTAGTCCAGGCTTAGTCCTGGCTTTTCTGTTCCCATGTGGCCTTATATCCGTGTAATCCCTCAGTGGTGCAGGTAGGTTCCATAGTGGTCCATGGGCGTGTACTAGTCTGTGTCTTAAACTTGTTCTGATACAGCTCAAGATCATTCTAAAGATATTCAGGAAAGATTCATTTCTGTCCTGTGAATGGGACTTTTTTGGTGTCGATACCTGCTTAAATGAGTATCTAGTTTCGATACTAGTTTTAGTATCCGTTAGTATCTGATTTTTGATACTTAAGACAACCCTACATGCCTACTTTCCTATCTGATTTTTGTGTCTTACCTTAATTCCCCTTTCAAACCTCAGGCACGGCGTGTGAGTTTGTGGTGAACACGAGTAAGGCCGGCTCTGGAGCTTTGGCAGTGACCATAGATGGACCGTCGAAGGTGAAGATGGACTGTGTGGAGTGCACGGAGGGGTACAGGGTCACCTACACCCCCATGGCCCCCGGGAACTACCTGATCTCCATCAAATACGGGGGGCCATATCACATCGTAGGGAGCCCCTTCAAGGCTAAGATCACCGGTGAGTCAGCCAAAGGGCGGCTTCTTTCTTCTGTTTTTAAAGTGATTATTCTAAGCAGAGTAAAAAAAAATAATAATAAATTAAAAAATAATAATGATAAACATAAATAAATATTTAAAAAAGTAAATAAATAAAAAGTTTAAAAAAAAGTAAACAATTCCCTCCTGCACTCACACCCTTCACTTTTGTCCATTTGACAGATTTGAAGATGTTTGGCTGCTCATCCAAGCCGCTTCTTCAGTTCTGGTCTCTGGTGGACGCTGCCTTAGATCTATCTGAAGGGAGGAGCTAACTACACCGAAACTAACGCACTTCAGTGTAGTTAACTCCTCCCTTCAGATAGATATAAGGCAGTGTCCAGCAGTAATCTGACAAGAACTGATGAAGCCGCTTGTATGAGCAGCCAAACGTCTTCACTCCTACAACATTTTGTCCAGTCGACAGATTTGAATTTTTTTTTTTTTGACTATGGATCATACCTGGACGACTGAGGGATCACAGACATTCTAAGCAGTGGCCCTCAGGCTTCTTCTGTAGTGACACATCCAAAACAAATCAAATAACCACACGCTGACCCTTGTGCAGGTTCTAAGCTGGTGTCGAGCCACAGTATGCATGAGACGTCCTCTGTGATGGTGGACCCCCTGACCCGCTCCATTAGCTGCTCCCAGGCTCCTCCCACTTCCTCCGACGCCAGCCGAGTGGTGGCTAAAGGGCAGGGCCTGACCAAGGGCTTCATCGGGCAGAAGAACAGCTTCAGTGTGGACTGCAGCAAAGCCGGTATGGGACCCTCTTCCTTTGTATTTCATAATAAATATATAAAATATAATTTAAAAAAATATAATATGTTCGTTCTAAAGGACACCTCTTTAATCAGCAGGATGCCTGACATACAAAAATGTAACGTGATAAAAAACTTTTATAACCACTGAGTACAACAGAACGAATCTAATGAATATATCTTAAAAATGTAAAGAGACTTCTGCTAAAGATCTGGGCCATTAAAATGTTTTGTTTATTTTCAGTTTCACCATTTGTCCAAACGAGCATCTAGATCTGGTTCAAGTTTTAGTATCGATTAGCATCTTCCTCTTGTAGCGATATAAACCGTTTTTGCTTGTTCACTGACGGCCTTCCCCTCTCCTCAGGTCGTAACATGCTGCTGGTCGGAGTGGACGGTCCCAAAGTTCCTTGTGAGGAGATCTTAGTGAAACATTTGGGAAACCGCGTGTACAACGTGAGCTACCAGCTAAAGGAGAAGGGGGAGTACATCCTGGTCATTAAGTGGGGGGACGAGCACATCCCCGGGAGCCCCTATCGCATCGTGGTCTAAACGTACACTCCAAAACTACACTCCAAAACGACATACCACTGTTTAAAATACCATGTTTACAACGTCAACAGTCCCGCCCCTTTAAACCAACGCACCAACTCGATTTATCACTATTTAACAACATAAAAATCACATTTCCGGCTTCTTAAATATCAGTGGATTTCAAATACAGCTCCAAAGATGAACACGCATAACCCGTCTGAGAACCATGCACCTTTTAATTATTGTAAATGTCATTTTTACAAACACTGCCCTGCAAAAAAATAGATTCTATAAAACGACTTGAATTCAGAATTTTAACTTGGTTTAAAATGAGAACATTGTGTTCAGTGAGGTAGCAAACATTCATAATCGCAACGCACTTGGCAGAAATCCAAATCTTACATAAACGACTAGGTATAACAACTAAATATTCCCAGAAATTATGATCTGAAATTAAGATTAAAATTGTGAATTCAACTCATTTTAGCTGTTATCTGTTTTTGCAGTGTTTAAAATGTGTTTTTGTGTCCAGTAGGTTCATAGACACATTTAAACTGTCTTAACTGAGTCAGGCTTTTTAAACAAAGGGTTACTTACCGTTTTGCACTGGAAATAAAAAAAAAAAAAAAAAAAATCACCAAAACATAAAAATTTCAAGTTTAGAGTTTGAGTTTTCAATACAAAATTCATAGTTTTAAGAGTTTAGTTTGAGCGCTTAAAAAAATGTAGTTTATGCTCTTAAAGTGACAGTGTTTTACCTGCTGATAGTGTTCTGTAAGGATACGCTGCAAAAAATACCCATGCAAGTTAAAATTACTTAAATTTGGGGTCAAATTTTGAGCAGTTTTAACTAGATCCGTGTTTTTACACATTAAGACACATTTAATTAACATTTGAAAGCAGTTATGACTAGTTTCAAGATATATTTTTTCTATTTGCAAGCTAAAATAATTCTTACACCCAACTTTGATCATTTTGGTTTAAATGAGTGAAGATGCATTGAAACCGGTCCAAACTATGTTTAAAAAAGCCTCAACATACCCAAATAAAGATTTTGACTTTTGCAGATGCTGATTTTTTGCAGTGTACATGAAAAATGGCCGCCACTTTGTCAGATAGTCCCACCGTTACATCGTATTCACACCATAACGTTTCTGCTATTTGAAAAATCTTGTTATGTTAATGTTTTGTGCCAGTAACAGCACTGCATGCACACGAGGCTATCCACACACTCCTTATACTTCTAATTAAAATGTGTTTGTAAACTTGCAACTTGAAATTCCAAGGTCTTAAAAGGGAAATGTTTGGAAGTTTTGCTGGAAAAACGAATGTTACAATTTGAGAATGAAGATTCCGTAGTTTTGGCTTAGTTTTTCCGTCCCAGTATTTTGAGTTTCACCCCCTCTCCTCCGTTCTTCTAACTCGCTGTGTGCCTTATGTTTTTGAAAATAAAATGAAATGATCTTGTCCTGATAAAAGGCTTTAAATGTGTTTAAGACAGTATTTTGATACACAATAAAGTTAAGTATTTTCTGTCAAGTTTGTGGAGTTTTCATATTTATCAAGTTTAAGACGTTTCAAAGGAATGTACTGTATTAACGAGGGGGCATGTGACTTCAATGGGGCATTAAAGAGGGTGTATTTTACTTCTATGGGGTATTAAAGAGGGGGTATTTCAAGGAGCCGTTCAAAAGACTGGCTTTTTACTATTTATATGACAGAAGCCAAAGTGAGAATTCATTTTATCTACAAACTAATCACAGAGAGACATGACTAAGACTAAGATGTGTTTAAAATGGTTCAAACTGAGAGCGGGAGTGAGTTTACCCTTTGAAATTATGCATAATTTAAATAAAACGTTTCATTACAATAATAAATGAAAACAACTAAATGCTATGTTTTTGTGCACAAATCTCTTCCTCGTGTCGCCTGCTCCGCTTCTGTCCTGATTCTTATGTTGATTCAGTGTTAATCAGGATAAAAATGTATAAAAGTTTGAAAGAAAAAGATTAAAATAAAAATTTGATCTGTATCTGACTGTTCACGTTAAGGAACCGTTCAAAAGAGCTGACTCGTTCATGAACGTCACATCACTATTCCCTGCATTGGCTGGGGTGGTTATTGTAGACTCTGTGAAGCATTTTGAGCAGATGAAGTTAGTTTTTTGTTTTTTTTCTGCAAATTTAGGCCCCAATGCACTTTTTCCCAGGGGCCCCACATATTTACACACGTCCCTGCTTTCTATCTAACACCCGCCCGCCCACCTCTATCAGGGGAGCATAACAGCACTGTCCAGATATTTTTTTTTAATATAGTGCATTTTCTGCAAACTTAAAATAAAATATAACTCAACTGAATACGGAAGCGTCAAGTTGTTTTACCGCCCACGGAATGACCTTCTAGGCTCTCCCCTCGCCATTTTAAAACATGAGCTCACGTTTAAGTTCTCCTGAGTAAGTGATTTTCAAACATACACAAACTTTCCACTCCAATAGTACTCTACATTACTCACTGTATGACCTCATCACGCAGACTACGCCCAAACCCGCACAGCTCCATCAGCTCCTTTTTAGGCCTGAATCCATGAGGACAGAACCGGCACGAGCCTGAAGGGGGCGCTGCTGCATCAATCAAAGCAACACTTTTCAAATCACTTTTCAAGAAGGCGCCTCAGTCCTCATTGACTTTTAAAGGTCCAATATTACGCAAAATGAACTCTGGTGAGCGTTAAGTCATGTTCTAACGCTGTTACCTTCTCAAAAACAGACCTGGAGTTGTGTTTTGTTTCATTCACACATGTTTGAGTAACACTTTATTAGTCTCTCTACATCTCCAAAGCGCAAAATGCTCTGTTCCACTTTGTGATGTCATGAAGCGGTAGTTTTCAAATTAACAGCTCATTTTACCTTTAGTTCAGTAGAGATTAGCCATTCCAGGACTGAAATCGTCCAAATGATTCTAGTGAAGGTGTGTGCATTTAAAAACACAGTGGAGCACCTCAGTACTTTTAGTCATTTAGATTTTCGTAATACTTTTACATGAGTATATTTGTCCGTATATCTGTACTTTTTGTCACGTACAAAACTTACAGAATTTACAAAACTAGACCTACTACTTTCAAACTACAATCATATTATGTGAAAATGTCTTTGTTATTTTAAATATAGTTTAAAATACGTGGACATGTAGACGCATTTTGTCATTATCAAGCGCCTTAATCCTGAAACGCCATGCAAAAAGAAATCAATCAAATTCAAACGTAAAGCGAAGGAACAGAACAAACGAGGGCGTGCCTTGTTGCGTAATCCAGATGTTCGGAGACGCACGGACGCACGGACGCACGCCCACTGCGCTCTTGGACCAGGGCCGATTTTTCTGCAGCACTCGTAAAAATAACTACTACTCCGACTCTTAAAGGTGAGATTAACTTTTTCTTAAGTCTATTCGATCGTAAAGCAGCTGCTAAAATCACGCATTAGTTTAGGATTCTACGCGACGAAGCTGTTTTTAAACCTTGCCTTGAAAATGTTGTGACCGATGTTGCGCGCGTAATTCAGAGCTAACGTGAAGTAGCACAACGTTCTCTCAGTCAGTTTAAACTTTACTCCAGGACTGTTTGAATATTCTGCCATGTATTTTATTTTAGCTCGACTTAAAGCGATCGTTTTCCTTCCAGGTTCGCTCCTTCCTCTCTCCTCCTCCGTGCCTTCTCCTCCTCCACTTCTCCGCTCAGATGTGAACTTCCATGTGCAAAAGTTTTACTCTCGTAGTAGCGCTGCAAGATTAACCGCAGTTGAATCAAAATCGCAGCTTGAATGGACGCAGTTGATAAAGATTGAAATATTTAAAGTGCCATAATTTCCTCCACAAACCACTAAATCTTCTGTCTTATTCTGCTTATAAACGTCTTATAGTTTAGATCTGTACAAACATGTTGAAATGTGATTCTTGTGTTAGTTTGTCAGTTCATATTTCAGTGTTCAGTGTCTATTCTTCTGGACGTGTTTAAAATGTGAACTTTGAACAGAATCCTGTTGTCAAAACGTAATTGTATTGTTTGACAGAAAAATCACAATTCGATATTTTTCCCCAAATGTACTTCAGAATGATGAGCATATGTAAAAATGTGTTATTATTTTGAGATCAAGTTTCAAATCCACTTTTAAACGCCCTATATCACACAAAACTGACTCTTGTGAGCTTTAAGTCGTGTTATAATGTTGTTACCGCCTCAAAAACAGACCTGGAGTTGTGTTTTGTTTCATTCACACATGTTTGAGTAACACTTTATTATTAGTCTGTCTACATCTCCAAAGCTCAAAATGCTCTGTTCCACCTTGTGATGTCATGAAGTGGTAGTTTTCAAGTTAGCAGCTCCTTTTACCTTTTGTTCAGTAGAGATTGATGATTCCAGAGCTGAAATCATCCAAATGATTCTACTGAAGGTGTATGGAGTTTAAAAACACATGACATCACAAGGTGGAACAGAGTGTTTTCAGTCTGAGAGAAGAACCCAGCCTAAATATGCAGGGTTTGTGTGTTTTTGATTAGGAAACAATATTATAACATAGATCAAAAATAGCGTAATATTGGCCTTTTAAGTCAAAATCATACGCACTTTAAAGGGGCACTATGAAAGGAGATGTATTTTTGCCTGAAATATTCCACAAAATGTCATAAACTACAATTTCCATGGAGACAAGACTCCATCAAATTAAGTATTTTTGCCAATAAAAACACCTGTAATTGATAAATAGAAGATAGATAAGTTAATAATACCTTATGTGGAACATTCATGCAATAACGTTTTCGTGAGACGAGCAGGTGACGGACGCTGCACCAGAAAAGTTACATAGTGCTGCTTTAATGTGCTCATATTATATACATTTATTACACTATTCACTTATCTCTGTTCTAATGTTGTTTCCTCATCACAAACCGACCTGGAGTTGTGTTTTTTTTCATTCACACATTTTAACTAACTCTTTATTATTAGTCTGTCTACATCTCCAAAGCTCAAAATGCTCTGTTCCACCTTGTGATGTCATGAAGTGGTAGTTTTCAAGTTAGCAGCTCCTTTTACCTTTTGTTCAGTAGAGATTGATGATTCCAGAGCTGAAATCATCCAAATGATTCTACTGAAGGTGTATGGAGTTTAAAAACACATGACATCACAAGGTGGAACAGAGTGTTTTCAGTCTGAGAGAAGAACCCAGCCTAAATATGCAGGGTTTGTGTGTTTTTGATTAGGAAACAATATTATAACATAGATCAAAAATAGCGTAATATTGGCCTTTTAAGTCAAAATCATACGCACTTTAAAGGGGCACTATGAAAGGAGATGTATTTTTGCCTGAAATATTCCACAAAATGTCATAAACTACAATTTCCATGGAGACAAGACTCCATCAAATTAAGTATTTTTGCCAATAAAAACACCTGTAATTGATAAATAGAAGATAGATAAGTTAATAATACCTTATGTGGAACATTCATGCAATAACGTTTTCGTGAGACGAGCAGGTGACGGACGCTGCACCAGAAAAGTTACATAGTGCTGCTTTAATGTGCTCATATTATATACATTTATTACACTATTCACTTATCTCTGTTCTAATGTTGTTTCCTCATCACAAACCGACCTGGAGTTGTGTTTTGTTTCATTCACACATTTTAACTAACTCTTTATTATTAGTCTGTCTACATCTCCAAAGCTCAAAATACTCTGTTCCAAGGTGGAACAGAGTATTTTCTGTTTGAGAGAAGCACTCAGTCTAAATCTGCAGGGTTTGTGTGTTAAACGTGTGAATGAAACAAAACACAACTCCAGGTCTGTTTTTGAGGAGGTAACAACATTATAACATGGCTTAAAGCTCACAAGAGTCAGTTTTGTGTAATATAGGACCTTTAAGATTTAGTAGTTTTACCTATTTCACTGTATTTCAGACAGATATGTATTAGATTTTAATGGCTGGCTTTGTCCTGTGTCTTTGCAGATGTCTTTGAGTGAGAAAAGTGACTCAGAGATCAGTGAGCTGCTCTCGGAGTACGGCATCAAACATGGACCGATCGTTGGTATAAGAACATTGGGATTACAACACTCACACTGCCAGTCAAAAGTTTGGACACATCTTCTCTTTCAGTGTTTATTTTTTCTTTGTTTACTAGGGCTGTGGTTGACTAAAGAAATGCCCTGATCAAAACTACTATAATCTGACCCAAACTGCACTCACAAGACCACACCTGCACGCGAGTTCATGCAAAAACTACTATTTAGAGATGTTTCATTTATCCTGAGGGAAATTCAACTTTACTGCAGACACATACTGTGCTTCTCAGTCATGTTTGTGTCTCAGTCAAAGGTCAAAGTGCAGTTTGACCAGTTCTCCTGCAGTTTAAAGTGCAGGAGGACTGGTCAGGTCGGGTCAGCAGATCCTGTGTCAGGGCAGTTTTTGAGGTGAGGAACGGCCTTCTGGATAAAAGTGACCCTCTGCGTCCTGCAGTAGTTGGACTGGAGCCGTGTGGTTTCGTTTGTGATGTTGTCGTTTTTTATGTCATGGAATAGTAGAAGCCAAGGTTAAATCTGTCAACTGGACAAAAAATTTTAGGAGTGAAGACGTTTCAGTGTAGTGAGCTCCTCCCTTCAGACACATATAAGGCAGTGCCCAGCAGTAATCTGACCAGAACTGAAGAAGCGGCTTGGATGAGCAGCTAAATGTCTTCACTCCTACAACTTTTTGTCCAGTTGACAGATTTGATCTTTGCTTTTACTATGGATCAGACCTAGACGACTGAGGGATTAGACAGATATGTCATGGAATGTTGTAGAAGGCTGCTTTGAATATCTGGACTCCGATGATGGCGTACGCGCTCCACTGATCAGGACGATTTTGATAATGGGACTGACAGAAGCCAACAGCGCCTGGCCAACTTCAGCTGAGGGGCGTGCTTTAGTGCTCAGCAGCCTTCATTGCCAGACCAAAATAATTCAGAGCAATGAGGAGGATGAATCCGGGTCACCCTCCTGATCCTGTTTTCTGGGTTAAGCCTTAAAATGAGTTTGAGCAGTGGAATTCTGGCGTAATAAAACTGAGCAGCCTGTGCTCTGCCTTCCTCAGAGGCAGGGCCTGGTCCTCTGTCTGAGCTGGTCCATGGGGGTCTGCTGGTCTTCTAGCGGAGTGTCAAAAGGGGAAGAGGTTCCTTCCCAACATGATGATGGTGAAGAAGTACAGGAACGACCAGGAGAGAGTGGCCGCCATGGCGTACAGCACAGAGCCCCACTTGTCCTGGGTTAGAACCTGAAAAGCAGTTACCACGCCCCCAAAGAACAAAGAAAAACATGACATGAAAAGTGTGTCCAAACTTTTGACTGGAAGCGTGTTTGTAATGATCATTTTAATGTGACGACTTAATGCCCTTTTGTTTATTTTTGTGCAGAATCGACCAGAAAACTTTACGAGAAGAAGCTGGAGAAGGCCATGGACGAGGCAGCCACTAAGAGCCCCACATCTGATAAGACCTACTACAGAGAGGAGGGTGGGTCTGGGCATGCAGTGGTCTGGTGTAGTCCTGGTTTAGTCCTGGTGTAGTCCTAGTGTAGTCCTGGTGTAGTCCTGGTGTAGTCCTGGTGTAGTCCCGGTTCAGTCTTGGTTTCTAATTGGAACAGAACAGGTGAATTAGCCAGTCAGTGACACACATGGTTCGTCTGTATCAAAATAAATGTGGCCACTTACGAGGAAAAAAAGGACAAAAATATCACAGCACTGAATAAACATGGAGGATTCTACAGAATCAACGATCAAAGCCTAAACTCTGTTCATCTGAGAGAGAGAAATTTGATTTTGTTCAAAATGCTGGTGACCATTGAGCTCCTTCGTTCACATATGTCACTGAAATAAACAAATCTGATTGGATGATCTTATTTGGTTCTGGCTCGAGGTGGAACAGAGGCAGTGGGACCAGACTCATGTCCCTCTGTATAAAAAATACAGACAGATCAGTGTGGATTTACAAAGTGTCCAAAACTAAAACACAAAATGTATTATTTATTTATTATTACATCATGGTCAGTGACAATTATTTTTGTATAACCGCACAGGTAGTTCCAGCAACAGTTAATCACAGTTCTATATCACTACGCTGTGAGCATGACCATAGCAATGGGTAAACAAAAGAACTTCTGTTAGGAGGAACTAGGTCAGATTCAAAAGTGCACTGTTTTCAGTTTGTGGGACCATGGTATGTCAGGTTACACAGTGGTGTTTCTCCATGGAGTGTGTTTTAAAACTGCAGAACGCACAGCTCCTCGTTGTTTAATGCTCTGTTACCACGGCTACAAACTGAAACGTCTCACCTATGAATCTGTAAAGCCTGTTCACTGTCTGTAAATGTCTCAAGTATCAGTTATTTCAGTGTTTTGAATGAAACTAGTCCCTACATTCTACTCAGAGCAGTTGAGCTGATTTGTTTGACGGCCCCAGAGCAGTGATATTGAGTGTGATTTAACTGTTACCGGAACTACTTGTGCGTCATGCTGTGTTGGTAGTTTTCAGATGATGTCATACTGCCAGATGGGGGCGCAAGAGACAGCTTTCCCTATTGATTACATTGTACTTTGACACTGACATATCCAAAAGGTAAATTCACAAATATCAGTGACTAGACCGAAGAACTCATTGTATAACAACATAAAAACAATATTAATTTAAGCTGCCCCATCTGTATTAAATATTATTGGTCCACAGAATGTTGTGATGTCATCTGAAACACAGCAGTTAAAGCTTTGGCAGTTAGACATTTGAATTCTCACTGAGCGTGGTATAAAACAGTGTAACGCTCTGCTCCTTGTTGTTTAATCCTTGTAGTATGGCCGGTGTAAATGTGTCTGTTCACACTTTCTGTTGTTTTTACAGAGGAAGTCATCACCTACATCACATACCACACTCCGGTGAGTCCTGTCAGCGTTTACGCAGTGTTAATCGGCATCGCGACCTTTCTGTAATACAACAATTTAAACTCAATCTTGAGAGTAAGGAAAAGCCTTGATACTCAATACTGATTCTGATACCACAGTGATGTTAAAAGAAGTTCAGCAGTTACCATGGTGACACAATGCACACGTTAGCAAACGCAGACAAAAACGTCTTAACTCTGAAAATTCAAGAAAAAATCAGGTTGTGTTAAAACAAAGTTCAGATTAAAGTCTAACTCGAGTAACAGCGCTTCAGACAGAGCAGTGCATTCGGTTAGCGTCACGTGTTGATGACAGTGAACCCAGACCTGATGAAGTGTTGTGTTTTCTTTTGAGCAGCCTCGGTTTGAAGGAGCCGGCGACATGTGAGTACAGGTCTAAACACACTCGCACTGTGTTGACTGAAGGATGGGCATCTGTGATAATGTAGCGTTTGTGTGTTTGAACCAGGCTCAAACACAGAGGAGCCGCTCTGCAAAACCAAACCAACCACGAAGACGACCACAAACCTGAACTGGACCGAGAGTGAGTGCAAATTAAAGATGTTCTGCGTAACTTTTCTGATAAAGCCTCTGCCACTTGCTTGTTTCCATGGAGATGGCAAAAGAAAAACTCACATCTGTTGAGACGTTTCGCTGCTCATCCAAGACGCTTTTTCTACAACTTTTTGTCCAGTTGACAGATTTGATTTTTTCTTTTACTATGGATCATATCTGGAATGTTCCACAGTATGGCATTACACTTAAACAGTCTTTACAGAGAAAAGCAAACTAGCACAAACACAAGTTACAGGTCAGATCTGTGGAGAGGCGAGCCTGCACACATGTGTTTTTGAGCAGTAAAAACATCTGTAATCAAACAAATGCTGAATAGAGACGTTCAATGCCATACTGTGGAACATTCTAGACAAGTCATTCACATCCCATATATTTCAGAACATGTTTGTAGAGGTGTAAACTACAGCGTTAGCAGCTTTTACACAGAATAAGACCCCATGGAGACACAGGGAGGGCATCTGACACAGACATTTCAGAACATGTTTGCAGACGATTGCATTGTACTGATCAAGTAAGAAATAAATTGTACAAGTTGACAAAACTACTTCAAGTTTAATATCTCAAAAGAATATATTTAAAATGAGTTGAATTTCAGAGTCTCTTCATGCAGCTTCCTGTTGTATGCAACATTTTGACTTTTCCCATTCAAAAATTGTCAATCGCTATGGCAACAGTCCTAATTTTTCATAATTCTGAAACCCTTGGATAGACTAACTAGGTAAATTAGATAAACATATTTCCTCTTTCCCACAGGCCCCCACTGCAAAGCTCCATAAGGAAAGTGGACCACAGCTCCCTCCCTCCCAAAGCCCAGAAGAAGAAGGCCAAACCGGGCTGTGTGTGGAGGCTGATGCGCCTGCTGCTGGTGCTAGCGCTGTTAGCCGCTTTAGGCTACTATGTCTTCTGTCACGTGATCAGTGTAGAAGAAAGTCAGGAGCCTCAGTAGACCTGGATTTTATCAGAGAAAAGCAGAAAACCAAAGAAAGAAAGAAACATAAAGAAAGGAACATAAAGAAGGAACATGCGTATGACAACACAAATGACAGGTTAGACTGCTCATTTTATCTTAAATAACATCATATTTAAGATTTTACTGCAAATCTTGGCCAGTTTTCCCTAGTTTAACAATTTTGGTGAAGTTTACAAATTTACTTCCTGGTTTGACTTGTGCAGCGGATGAGTCTTAAGTGGAGGTATCTACTGTTACTGAGCAACCATAATGTAAACAACCTGTTGTTTTGTACTTTTCTTTTCTACTTTTTTCTGTCATGTGACTTATGTAAAACTTAAAGGTGCACTATGTAACTTTTCTGGAGGAGGTATGCCACCTGCTTGTCTCCATGGAGATGTTATTGCTTTCCTTGGAATGACCACAGTGTGGCATTAAATGTCCATGCATCTTTAAAACATCTTGATTGAACAAATGTAACATAGACAGTTTAAAGCCAGACTGGAACATAATCTAGGCAAAGCAATATAATCTCCATGGAGACAAACAGGTGGCATACCTCCTCCAGAAAGTTACGTAGTGCATCTTTAAAGGCAGCTTTAATGCACATTAAAGTGCAAGAAAGGCTCAAAATTAAGCTATTACAGGAAACAGAATCAAATAATAAGACGTATAAATGAGCTTTATACTGAGATGCACCAATTCTGATACCAATACTTTGGCCTTTGGTGTCTGTTGATACCTGATATTAATCGAGACCAGAGACATGTTTATTTTTTAAACATGAACAGTTGGTCCAGTTGTGTTATTTATCCAGCAGATAAATCCTGCT
>KN473806.1:0-22227 GCA_000787095.1 Periophthalmodon schlosseri
ATATTACGACATGGTTTAAAAAAAAAAGTTGTTTAGTGGATTATTCAGCATTAATTCAAATCTTTCTTCTCTTGTGTGTCTCAGAAGCCGAGTGCATACGGTCGCCATGACTCCCAGAGCAGCCTGCGCAGTAGGAAGGAGGGCACACTGCAGAAGATCGGGGACTTCCTCCAGAGCTCTCCCACTCTTCTGGGCTCCAAAGGTCTGTGTGTGGGCGCTCACTCCAATGTGTCAAAAAGAAAAGTTTAAGTGAACGTGATGCCATTATTCACACTTAGCAAAAGCCTGTGATTTTTGAAGCAGCAGAATTTCCTCCACAAGCAACAAAATGTCCTGTTTTATTCTTGATTAAAAACTCCTAACCTTATAGTTTAGATCTGCACAGTAAAGTTATGAAATGTGATTCAGGACCATTATTAAAACATACATTTCAAATCTATTTGCTTGTCAGAAAAATCACAATTAGATATTTTTTTCCAAATCATTCAGCTCTGTTGTAGATGTCACAATATGCCATAAGTCTGTGGAGAGGCAACCTGCTCATGGCAAGAATGACGGCCATTTAAGGTGTTTTAGCAGTAAAATATGTAATTGAATAAATGTAACATGGATACGTTTAATGCCATACTATGGAACATTCCAGGCAAAGCAATAACATCTCAGGTGGAGGAAAAAGAAAAGTTCCATTAACTTACATAGTGTACCTGTAGGTAGTAGTATCCAAACACATGAACAGTGTCAAGATCCAGTTCCAGAACAGCTGCACACTTGCGGATAAATGAGATTAGTCAGAGGGACTGTACAAGTTTTGTTTTGTTTTTTTGTCTGTTTTTTTCCAGTTGGTGAGTTTTTGTAGAAGAAGCCACGATAAGTTCTGGCTTGTTGTCAAACGCGCTCGGGTCCTGGGGGATTAACCTGGGCTTAGAGCTTTCAGGCGTAAAATCTGCACATAAATCCGAAATGAGAATAATCTTGTTCAAAGCCATGATCACAGCGCAGAGGCCCGGCGCATCTGCCTTTTATGGAAGATCCCTCAGAGCACAGGGCTATGTCAGGACAAAAGCTCTACTCACTGTAGGGCTGCAAGATTCATCGCAACCCCAGCTAAGTTTAAATTATAAAGATGCATTATGTAACTTTTCTTTTGGAATGCCTGCCGCCTGCTTGGTTCTATGCAGATGCTATTGATGATATTGCTTCTATTGCTTTGCCTGAAATGTTCCACAGTATGGCAATTACGTATTGGTCTTGCATTTATTCAAGTATATTGTAGTTGTTGTTTTTTTAATTGCCTGTAAATATATAGATTCTTTCTGTGAGCCGGATTGCTTCTCCACAGATTTGATCTGTAATTTGGCCTGGCACTGTCAACTACTTGTCTCCGTTGAGATGGCATAGTTTAATGCTATACACATTTCATTTAAGGCAAAGCAGCTGCATCTCCATGGAGACGAGCAGATGATGGAGCCTCCACCAGAAAAGTTTCATAACAGCATCTTAAATGTTTGAAGTTGGCCAATCATAAAGTAACTTACTTTATCTGAAAATAACAAACTGTCTTGTTCTATATAAAGGCTGCTGACTCTGGGGTTTAGTTCTGAAATGCAGATTTCAGTCGCTTCTCAAATGATGACAGTTGTTTGATGTTTTTAATATGAACACCCACAGCAGAATTATAAAATCAGAAAATTGTATTTTAATATTTTTTCCAAAATGGTACAGCCTTTTAAAGCTACCATCTGTAATTAGATTGGCTGACCCGCCCCTGCTGTATTCTCACGTACCACCACTAGAACAGTCTTTACTTTTATAAGGACTAATGGGGATCCAATAAATACATGATACACTAAATAGATGCTACCTACGTTACTGCTGTTTACCAGTTTGGGCCTGACAGAAGCAGAGCAGAGAGCTCAGGTGAGCCTGAACAAAGGCCAGGTGAGGGGAGGGGGGTTCACATCTGCCATCTGGTGAAAAAATCAAAATAACCTTACAGAGGGTAGCTTTAACACAGTGCAGATGTGATGTTTAAGAGGTTGTCTTAGGTTAATGTTGCTTTTGAAAATCTCATCGAACACTGAAGAGAAAAATCAGTTTTTCCCTGCATTTGAATCTTTACTCAGGTGGACTGTTTTATGTGTAAATATCAGGACTTTGAAACTGAAAATAATGTATGGAAAACTACTAGAGGCCAAAGCCAGGCTACAAATAATAGTGTCTTTGAGGGTTTTGTTTTGTTTTTTTATATATATATTGACCACAAGCTGAAATATGCCAGCTGGGAGGAGTATTTTTCTGTTAAAAATGGCCTCATTTTTATTTACCTGTGCTGTCTTTATGGTGAATGCTGTATTGTAGGAAATGGCATGTATTAACCTCTTTATAGCCTACAATTAACAAATTTAGTCAGTCAGACAGTCATTTAGTCTGATTATTCTAACTGAAGCTTGCAGCCGTGTTACAAACCAAGGCCACGGGTTCAAAGTAGCCGAGTGTACTTTCAAATATAAAGCCCTAATTCCAGCTCCATTTCTGATACGCTCTGCTGCATGTTTAATCGTCCTACAGAAACGAGTGAACCTACGCAATCCGGCCACACCACCAACGCCGTGATGAAAGCCCATGCCTTAACCTACACCTCGCTAATGATGCAATCTCTCTGACAGTACGGCCAACTCCACCGCACGCTCCATATTCAGATTTGATCAAAAAGATTACACCCACGCCAACGCCGTTTTTCATCAGCCCAGCGGACCGCGGTCAGGAGGTCACTTGTACGGCAACACAAAAGGGACAAACGAGAACAAAGTCACAGAATGGGAGCTGATTTACAAGTCAAAATATGCTCTAGGGTAGATTCTCATAAAGTACAGTTGTATTTACAGTAGGGATTTATGAGCAGTCGCAAATTAAACTAAAGTACTGAAGTGCGATAAACGATAATATTGAAACTAATTTATGCCACTGAAAAGCAAAATCATGAGCTGCAAAAAATAAAAAGCAGAATGAAACACTTTAGTACTTAGTTTGCATCTGTAATGAGTCATAGAAATTATAGCCTTCTATTTTCTACGGTCAAATCTCATCCTATAGCCCAAAAATAACCAAAAATGTCCCAGTAGTGTAAAGAAAATGTACATTATACAGTATATTGATCCCCCCAAAAAAATATTGCTCCATCTAACATATACTGAATCATAAATCAATATAGTCATTATCATGACAGGTCTAACGGGTGCAGTTAGTCAATTATAAAGGCTGCAGTCTTTAAGTGACCTCGGGCGGCGACGATTGCCTGAAATAATTGTGAAAATTTGACTTAAGATTCTATTTAGATGATTGTAATTGTGAACAAGTCTTTAGAGATCCCAAAATATCAGCAAATGGAGTAAAGATTAAACCATTTCTGAATTTCATCCATAATACACTTTATTGTAAAAGAAATGTCGAAATGTGTACAGTGCAGAGTAGAATCATGGACTTGTCGACAACTAAAATAATCATCAGTTGCAGCCCTGTAAACTACTATTCTCTGCAAAAAAACAACTACATATCCTCAGTGTATCAAACCTGCTCCCCTGTCGTTTCACCTGTAGCTTCACCCGGTCTTGTCGATTGGAGACATGGACTTACCACTAAGTTTGATTTAGCTTCTAGACTGAGCAGCATTTTCCAGACTCTAAAATGCACTGGCAGACTTAAGTCACTGTAGAGGTTGTCCTTTGTAAAAACGTGTCCTTGGGCATTACACTTGTATGCGAGTGAGCGATGGTGGTCAAAAGGGCCGATGGTGCAGACTGGCAGCCTCGCTTCAATCGCCTGTCAGTTTGCCCCAGTGGAACGGTGCTACAGTAATGGCTTACCACCACCACAGAGTGAAATGACTTTGAGCACGTTAGTCCTTGAATGAAGTCGGGCTGAGTGATGTAACCAAAACATATATATATATTTTCCCTCATATTGATTTTTATTTTGATTCAGTCAGATTCGAAACAAATTTGTATGGATGCACCGATACCGTTGTGCTGCGTCTTAATTTGACGCTCACAGCTCGTCTCAGCTGAGCAGTGACTCTGAGCAGCGAGGAGCCAACCATAAAGACGCACATTAAGCTCATCTTTAATCACATGTGACTGTCACACGAACCATGGAAATATTTAGGACTTGAAGGTTTTTATAGTTCAGAGGACATCATTACAGTGCTTGTGTTTCTGTAGCAGCGGCTAATGTGGTTAAGTGTTGCTGGGGATTCTTTACTTGTGCATGTGACATACTGAAACTGGCAAACAACTGAACAGAGCAGGTTCAGAGCTTTTAAAAGAGGTGTAGCATGATAACACTGCTAAAAGCGGTTCCTTAGCTGTTAGCACGGAGCACAGTCGCCAAAACAAAGTAGTAATTATATTGGAATTGTATCCAGATAGTGATTTTAGTAGAAATTTAAAACAGGCCCTCAAATAAGTATTGAAGTGAAAAAGTAGGCAATACTATTATCAAATTAGATCTAAATGATGATGAAAAGTACTGTACATAGGATAATGATAATATTGGAGAATAAATGATGTAATAAGGAATTATATTTACCACTGTAGATAGAACCCCTGGAGAAATCAGGTCTGGTATCTGTGCTCAAAATGAAGTACTCATACTCGTACTTGTTTTGGAAAAAGTGGTATTGGTGCATTACCGTATTTTCCGGAGTATAAGTCGCACCGGAGTATAAGTCGCACCAGCCAAAAAATGCATAATAATGAAGAAAAAAACGTACATTTCACATATAAATCGCATCTGAGTATAAGTCCCACCCCCGGCCAAACTATGAAAAAAAAGTGCGAAAATACAGTACTACAAATCTTTAAAAATGCAATACAAACTTTAAATCCAAGTGCCATTTAACACAAAAAGTCTAATGTCTATCTGAACTCTGTAGACCGCTCTATTATTAAAACTCAAGCTGACCACTGACATTTAGCGATAATGGGAAAATGGGTGAGCTGCAGGGCTGTGCAATACTTTTAAAATATAATAGTTATATATAATAGTTTTTAAAGGCAGAATTACAGCAGAAATGATAAACATTCTTTTGTTGTGTCCCCACAGCTAAGAAGATGATGGGTCTGGTGAGTGGGCGGGACGTGGACCCCTCTGGCTCCTCCCCCTCTCTCAGAGCCAAGAAGAAAAAGAGGAATCTGTACCGGCCTGAGATCTCCTCCCCCATGGACATGCCCCCCCACCCGGTCAGTGACACCCACCAGCACCCTAACGACACCCGCCCAAAACGTAAAACTAAATTGGTTTATCTGTTTTTTACTGTGGTTGGATAAATATGAAATTTAAGACGATGGACACTGTCACTAATATAACTGATATGATTATGCTTTTTTTGTTATATATGAAAAAACTTTTTCGGAGGAAGGGGGTCACTACCTGCATGTCTCCATTGATACTTTGCAACTGATGTCAACAACCTACCCTGGGGAATGAAGCTAACTAGAGGCACTGCGCTCTCTAAAGCTTTGTAACTCGTTAGACTTTAATCCGAGCTTTGTTTTAACACAATCTGACCATAAAGGATTGACTTAGGGACTTGTTTAACAGTTGGAACAACAACAGGTCAGCTGATTTTGTGTCACAGTCACAAGCTAGCTAGCATTAGCCAACAGTTTTTCAGTTAAGTCCCTCTCACCTTTTTTGTTGAAAATCAAACAGCTAAACAAGACCATGAACACTTGACTTGTCGGGTTGTGGTTGGTAATGTGTCACCTTGGTAACTGCCAAGTTACCTGTGAGCGGGCTTGCTTCTTTTAGAGATCTGACCTGTATCTTGGTTTGGTAACACCTGCCTGTCTCTATGGAGATAGGTTCAATGTCATCGGACCTTTGGAACATTCCCGGCAAAAGCTCATCTCTCTGCTCCTTTTTAGGGTGGGACACCAGCTGAAAATGAGCTACATATATCCAGTAATTGCTTTGAGCTTTATTTATTTGTATCTTTTTTCTCCACACTTTAAAATTATTTACACGATTGACCATACATATGTTTTAATTACAAAATCCATGCATTCTCACTGTGAGTGGGCTTGCATCTCCATAGGTCTGACCTGTATGTTAGCCTGGTAGCATCACCAGCCTGTCTCCACTGAGAAGTTTAATGAAGTATAACATACTAACAATAACATTGGAGATGAGCAAGTGGTGAACCCTCCACCAGAAAAGTTACATAGTGCATCTTTTAATGCAGATTGTGCCAGACCACCTCATTCTTTTGAGTACTGGTCTCAGATCCCTTATATCCTGCATGCTGTTATTTGTTACTGAAGTTTAAATAATGTATTCCCCACTATAGACATGCAAACTCCATATGGCAAAATGCATGCAAGCTTCACCATGGAAACTAGAATTATTGTTATTCCACTTTCGAAAACATATTTTAAACCAATGAAGTGGTCAAAGTGCTACCTCCTGATGTGTTCCGAGCAGCACAGAGAAGCAAAAGGCAGAAGTTGTGTTACATCAACTCAAGAAAAAGGACCAACCTTAAAGTAGTGTCTTCCAAAACAGCTGGATGAAGAAACTACAAGATTCACACATTTGAATAATTATATTTAGTCTGCCTCCTTAAGAGTTCTTGTTTTAAAGACCCGGTACTCAATTTTATCCCATGTATGTGAGCAAAATGTGTCTCATCCCAGTCAAGAGCTCTTGAGGTCAAAATACATCATTTTTACAGTGTTAAATCAGACCTATTCTGCAAAATGGACTTTTCAGAGCTTCAGAGCTCATGTTATAGTTGTTTCTTCTCATTCACCCTCTGAAGTTGTTTTTGGAGTGATTCATGTTGGAGTAATCTTTAATCGCTTATTTTCAAGACTCCATTTTGCAGATCAGTCCTCATTTTCACTGCCACCAGTATATACCCACTGTGATGTACTTATTCATTCTCCAATTTTGTTTTCTTTATCAGTGATGCGCGTAGGAGTCTGTTGGTACAATAAAAAAAAAAAAATCTGATACTTGCTTGTGTGATGTGCAGTTATCCGTAGGAGGGGCCGACAGCTCCACGGCTCTTTGTTGTGATGATGTTTACGGCGACGTCAGCTCCCACTTAAGTCTTTTTAGATGAATATTCCAATTTAAAATGTGCAAATTATAACATAATGATCCACATCCACATGTTTCAAAGATTATAACTATATACAAGCGCAGTAGGTCTTCTGTAAAACGTGAAAAACAGAACTAGTTCATTTTAAACGGTTTGCAGTGGTCCAATGTTACTCCTCACTTACCTTAAGCATTCTGAGCATCCTAATTATTCACCACAGTGAGTTTATAAGCACTTTTCACAAGTTTCAAAGACCAGAGCGCACTTTTGCAGACACGATAATGCTAACTACTAGCATGCTAACGTGCACTTTATGATTCTCAGTAAATAAAACACTTTATAATTAGATGCTGGCAGTACACAGCAGACTTATTTTAACCCAAAGCTCATACACACATCTGTACTGAAGCCAGACAAAGCTGCCCAAATACATGGGAACATTATGCTTATGCTATACGTGAAGACAATACCGCAGAAAAGTTTTGAAACTGAAAAAAAGAAAAAGTGGTGAAACTGCCATTATCTGAATCAACATGTTTTTTTACTTTTTGCATCTTTTTATCCAGCTGCGACTCCCGCTTCACTTTTAATTGTTTTAACATATATTTGCTGTGTTTCAGATCATTAGCCGAGAGCCGGAGGAGAAGGAGAGCGACCATCAGATCATTAAGCGATGTCTGCGCTCGCGGGTGGTCAAATAGAACTGCAAACAAACACTCAGAAAATATCCGTTTCATTTTATTTGTTACCTAGCATAAACCTAGCTGATATTCTGTTGTTTAAAAAAGTGTTGATTTTGTGGGGAATTATCCTATATACCTTTTCCTGTATTATGTCTGTAAGTCTATAAATTATAAGCACTGTGTTTTTGTTTTTGTTTTTCATTTTTATCCATTTTATTTCATGTGCAATCTTTAGGAGAGCCTATGCTGTAGTTTGCAATTATTCCCTTTAATTTAGCAATGTTCCTGTTTGCATAGACTGACTCACTAAAAGCTGCTATTTTAAGCTTTAGTTTAGCTGAAATGTGCTGCCAATCATATCGATATCACTCCATTAAACTAACCCGGCACTTTATAATGTATCAAAAGGATAAAACACTACAGCTACTGAACAAAGTTATATTTTTCTTGTTATATGAAGGACGGCTGTGGATTTCGATACAAATGGCACATTAAATTTGGTTCAAAGGTCTTGTCTGGTGTTTACTTTGTTTTATTCGTCGTGTAAAAATGTTTGCTCGTCAAAAACATGCCTGAAGAGGTTTTATGTCATCCATGCATCTTTGAGTAATCTAGCGATCTCTCTCGGGCCCTATTCAAACCCTCCTCACGGTTCACTGTAAGATTCTGTACAAGGCTCCATCTACATCACCCAGGCTCCCCACTGACAATTCTCCATAAATATACAAAAACATGATGCAAAACTGTACACAGCAACTTGACAAACCTGATGTGATGTGCAGTAGTTTCATTAATGCTGATTGTGTTGTGATGGTGCTCTGAAGGGGGAGCGACTTGGCGCAGAGAGCAAAGGGAGGTGAGAATCGGCGCCAAAAATGAAAGTGAAACTCGGAAAACATGTTAATACGTTGATTTCGGCGAATATAGCATTTTCAAAACGATAAAAGGTAACGGTGCTCACTTCCTGGTTGGCAACTAGCGGGTTAGCGATGTCCTTTTACATATGCAGGCTACGATTCAGATGATTCTGTGGCCTTTTCACTCACTGTTCTGTTGACTCCTGCTGTTCACTGCTCCTTTGGATCACGTCAGGGGGGTGAAGAGGGAGTCGTCTCCTGCCTGGGCCACACCGGGCTCCCGCAAACCGACCTGGCTCTTTGCTTTGGAAAGGTCACTCCAGCTTCACTGTGGAGGAGTTCAGAGTCTTTACGCCTGCGGTTTAGCCTTGGTCTGCGATGCCGATGATGCCGGTAAGAACAGATATCTTAATGGGGACATACGTAAAATCAACTTTTACGAGCTTTTAACTGTGATAATGATGTTCCCTCGTCGTTATCTCAAAGTTGTAATGTGATTGATGCATGCTCTGTACTTAGTTATGATTATTTCAAAAGTCATTAAAACATCATTATGAAGAGGCAGGGTTCTGGAGTTTTCAACAGGAAGTCGGTTGTCCTCTTTCTATTCTTAAAGGTCCTATATTACATAAAATTGACTCTTGTGAGCTTTAAGTCATGTTATAATGTTGTTACCTCCTCAAAAACATACCTGGAGTTGTGTTTTGTTTCACTCACGTATGTTTGAGTAACACTTTATTATTAGTCTGTCTACATCTCCAAAGCTCAAAATGCTCTGTTCCACCTTGTGATGTCATGTAGTGGTAGTTTTCAAGTTAACAGCTCCTTTTACCTTTTGTTCAGTAGAGATTGGCAATTCCGAAGTTGAAATCATCCAAATGATCAGTCTGAGAGAAGAACTCAGCCTAAATATGCAGGGTTTGTGTGTTAAACATGTGTGAATGAAACAAAACACAACTCCAGGTCTGTTTGTGACGAGGAAACAACATTATAACATAAGAAAATAGCGTTATATAGGCCCTTTAAACCGTTGAGCTCAATTACAGCTTACGAAACGTTCTATTTATGTAATACTAGTGGCAGTATGTCTTCTTTAGAATAGCTTGGTTATAAAAAGCTGGGAAATGTGTCATCTAGAAGAATGTGACCTTTGAGCTCTGCCTCTAACCTGCTCTATACAGCTGCCTTTGTCACAGTCTGATCAGCGAAATGATCACGGCAGATCCTCTGTAACTCAGTGGAATGCTATTTTAAGTTATCTTTGATGGACAACTTTTAGGTCTAAAATATACATTTGGGCACATGGTTAACAAGAGCAGAAATCTCCCTCTCCAGCCTATACCTTCGCTGAAATGTAGTGAAATACAACAATTCACTTCAAAACTAACTGTATGTCGCCTGCGCTTTTAGGAACCACAGTCAAAACTGAACCTGGGCTGACACTGCCTTAAAGTGGAACTAAACATAAATCATTTTTTGCTACTAACCTCTCTACGTGGTGTTTTACTAGTTTTATTCTCTACTGTTCCTTAGTCCCTTTTAGAGCAAACTCGGTACGTTTGCATTTTACTGGTCAAAAAAATAAAATAGTATAAATGGATTTAACTGTGCTCCTCCACATGTCTTTTATATTAAACATGTCTGATCTGTCCAAAGCATGGTCCACAGTCACGTGACTTCCTGCCCCTTTAAGATGGAAGCCTCCCCTGGTTTACCGTTGCCATGGTGACTCCTCTTTCATTAAGTCTTGTGTCTTCTGCTAACTCTGCTCCAAACCTGAACACTCTTGACTTTCCAGGTTTGGAGCCCCCAGAGGCTGCACTAGCACTGATTTATGATTGGCTGCAGGTCCTGGGGTTTAGGTAGTGAGCGTTCACATCGGAGAGAGTCCTTTTAGGTTTATTTCCAAATGATTTTAGTTGTAATCGTTTCCCTCCATAAACCTCTTTACTCTTACTTCAGTCACTGCTTCGACCACTGCTTTGTACTTCTACTTGAGGACTCTTCTGACTAACCTTCCCACCTCCGTTCGGGTTTGGAAAAGAACACAGAGGCGCCCCGGAGTTTAAAAGTTTGAGGACCGCCATTGTGCAGCCTCAGTGGAGTGCCTTTTCTCCTCTCGTCCCCGCGGGTCCTGCTGACTCACTGCTCTCTGTGTGAATGAGGTTCCTTCCTGATGGCTCTTAATAGCCCGTAATTTCACTCAGCTCTCAGCGAATGAACAGCCTGTCGTCATGTCACCGCTGGACTTTTCTGGTACAAAATTATTTTTACCGATATAGAACAAGAATGTGTCATGAGATCCAGAGGGGGGCAGTACTCAGTTACGTTCACTTGAGTAACTTTTTAAAAGAAATTGGACTTGTTGGAGAGTTTTTGGACTGCACAGATTGACTTCTAATTGGGTAATATTTAATTGAAGTACTCTTACTTGAGTAAAAGTTTGGGTTACTCTTCCCACTTTCCATCTACATGTGAATTCTAAATCAGATGTTATGTCCAGAAAGTTACTCTTACTTGAGTCATTTTTTTGTACTTCTATTTTGTACTTCTACTTGAGTAATATTTTAAAGTAACATTACTCATACCTCAGTATAAGTTTTGGCTGTTCTTCCCACCTCTCACCAAGTTGCAATGACTTTTGACTGTAGCAAGTGTTTGTCCACTGAACTGAAGGTTGCCGGTTCGAATCCCGCTTTCGACATAAACATCATTGACGGAGCGGTCGGATCCGCTGACCCGCAGGTTGCCGGTGTGATTCCTGCTCCCACAGATGAACGCTGTCGTTGTGTTATAAAGTCATAGGAAACGAGGTCCCGTAGAAAACATCAGGTCTAAGTGAGGTCTCACAATAATCCTGTGATTACAGCTGAGTCTGAGGTGATGAGGTCCATCCTTCTGTCCGTGTCTGTCCAAGTGCAGAGCTAGGGCCCATTTCTAGGACTCGCCATTGAAGCTGCACTTATCTGTCAGACGTTGGGATTCAAACTCAGATTCGGCGAGGAGCTCACATGCGACCTGCTTCTGTTAGACACGGCGTCACGATGTGGGTCAGACAGACACCGGAGACACCAAAAACACACCGCAGTCTTCTGGGACAGCATTTAGCGCCTGTTAGCTTTAGCTGATGTGTTTGAACCTCTTTTCATACTTTTTCACCAGGCTCCGTGCTCTGTTTTTTGTCGTTTTTTTCTACAGATACAGTTAAAGTGAACGCTCTACCACCTGAGACACCGTGGAAGTGGAAGAGGAAGAGGAAGTAGAAGAGGAAGAGACTCTTGTTCATGAATTCCAATGGGATTTTTGGTGAAATAGTTAAACATGTCTAACTTCCTGAGATAGAGCAGCCTTGTTAAAAAAATGCCCAGGGCTTTTACGAGCACCTCCCCTTTAAAAACAACCCTTTATGTCTCAGCTATGTCATTAAATTATTTTGTGTGACATAACTTCTTCAGCTGGTCATTTCACACAGTAATAATCTGACACACACCAACACTTTAAAACATGTCCTGATGTGACGTTTAAATGCTCTGATAATTATGTTATCGCCGTCATTATTGTGTAGTAGCAATGTTTATATTTTATTCAAATTAACTAAAATTACTCCTTAATGCCACAGTATGTCACTTTTTAGCCAAAAATTAAAGCATGTTTCATAATTGTGGTGTTTATTGCACTGAAGAAAAAAAAACAAAACAAAAAAAACATGTGTCCCAGACTTCAGGACATTTTTTTATGGAGAATATAAACACACCTGAAAAAGAGAGTCTGGGTGCTCTCATTGGGTCCCCCTGTTTAAATAAAGAGAGAGAAAAGAAAGAAAGAGAGACAGGACTTATGTCATACTATGGAATGTTACAGCCACAGACAACATTTCCGTGGAAACAAGCAGCGCAATAAACACGACCAAACTGAAAAAAAACATGCTTTTATTTTAGTCTATTTTTTTTTTTTACTAAAAGGTTATAAACCGTGGCATTAAATAACATTTACCAAAGATGAAAGCAGTGCACTGTGGGCGATCTGAAGTGCTCCGAGGTGGATCCACAGGTGCATCTTTGATAAATGAGCCAAACGGAGGAGAGGAGCTGCGGAGGTCAGGAGGGTTTGGGTGAATTAGAACAGCGCTTGAACCTTGGCGGCGCATTAGAGACACCCACCGCCTCGCTCGGGTTTTTTTTCTCCACTCCGACTGACTGAACTATCTGTTTGCGATTTAAAATGTAGAGTAAAGAACATAAACACCCCCGGAGCTACTGTACAAACTGTGAGCGAGAGGGACGCTGCACGAGTACCTCGCCATCATTAAAACCCGCGTGCAACCAAACATGCCGTATTGAATCATAACTACGCACGTATATTCAGCCTTATTAACGCGGTGTTGCGCTCTGCTGCCGCCCTGTCAGACTGTACACAGAATGAAGAGAGTAATTTTTATAATACCATTTTCCCGGCTCAGAGTAATGATGTTCTATGGCTCATTTTTTTATAATTGGAGTGGTATTTTTGATCTTTTGCGCCAGTTGATTTCTGTGGCTCTCCTTGGGACCGGACAGATGACAAAAATAGGCCGAAATAGCAGACGGGAGCAGAGGTATTGTTCTAAAATTGGTTGGAAAAAGGTTTTGTAATGAGACCATGTGCTGCCTTTGAAAAAAATGGCAAAGGTCCAAACCAGGACCAAAACAGGAATACGGTCTAAACAAGGACTAAAACTGGATTAGACCTCGATTTAAAGATGCCGTATGGAACTTTTTTGGTGGAGGGTGTGCTGCCCGTTTATCTACATTGAGTTTCTTTTGTCTTTGTCTAGGATGTTCCACAGTATTGCATTAAACATATCTATTTCTACTGAGATAAGCAGAAGACGCCGTGCCAACTACCAGGTCATACCTTTGGAGAGTTGACCCCTCACACAGAACAAAATATGAAGTATTTTTGAGCAAGGAAAAACACCTGTAATAACAGTGCCATGGTAACGGACAACCAACGGAAAAAAGTGACCATTCAGATCAAGGAGAAGCATTTTAGGTTTAAACCGACTGGATTTCAGCATTGGAACTGGCAACCCAAATGAGGCTGCTTTCTGATTGGATAATCATCTTGAGAACCCAAATTATAACAAGCAATTTGACCATCACCTCCAGTGTTTTTCCATGTTTCACTTGTATCTGGTGCCACGGATAGATCATTTATGAAATTTAAAATCAAAATCTTACATTATCATATAAATCCTTAAAAGTCTTAGGGTTTATTTACACTCGTGCACACACCACATCCGCATTTGCACTAAACTGAAACTCAGAACTAACCCTGGACCAAACCAGGACTAAACTGGGCTCAGACCAGAACCAAACTCTGATAATACCTGAGCATACGAACCCTGTATAAACTGGTCCTGAACAGACTGCAGTAGTGTGACAGTGCCAGTCCCCACGCGCAGCCGGCTCCGTCTCTCTCCGCTCTCTAAACAAAACCAGGAGAGGTGCTTCTAACGCCATCAGGACACTATTATTTCTGACATTTTACAAAATCACTCCCGTGTTTGTTGTAGTGGGTTTGTTCCCTCGTAATCCAAAATGGCCGACTATCACCAACAACGCGTCCTTCTCTGCGTTACAACGGAGCCGCTCATTATTATCTGTTGTTAACCATGACCACAGCGGTGACCTCATTATGATGAAGTTTTAAATGTGGAACAAACGATTGATAGCTCCCACGTTATGAGTTTACGAGGGTCTGTGGAGCATATCTCAGTGGAGCTGATGTCACTTTGCTGGGAATATTCCACAGTATCATATCAACTGTATCTATCATTTTTTTCATATTTTTTTATCCAAACTGGAAGCACGTAGATTATGATATCAAATACAATGCTAATATAAGTATCATCATGACTGTCTGGAGCTTGCAGATGTCTTATACATCTGGTCCAGGGGTCGGCAACCTTTAACACCCAAAGAGCCATTTGGACCCGGTTTCCACGGAAAAGAAAAAACTGGGAGCCGCAAATACTTTTTGACATCTAAAATGATGATAACACTGTATATATTGTTGTTGTTTTTTTACCTTTACGCGTTGTATAAACAACTATAGTGTGTTGCCTATGAAATCCATGAAGTGCTACAGAGAAAATACAATTGAACATTTTAAACTCTTAAAAAAATAAAAATAAAAAAACATGCCGAGTTGAAGGTAAATATTAAATATAAATATTTGCAAAATATCTGCATAAATATTTATTTTACCTTGTTAATGAGACTTCTGCTCTGAACCTCTGCGCACAGCGTCTGCAAATTGGGGGCTTTACGCAGGACTGTAAGCTGTTGTCTGTGCGGTGTTTGTTTTTAACATAGTTCATGGTGGAGAATAGCTGCTCACATACGTATGTGGGTCTGAAGATCGACAGGAAACCAAATACATATTTCTTCATGTTCATGTAGGTGTCGGGGATGGCAGCCAGCTCCAGCTCCAGATCAGGCTGACTTACACCTGCAAATGTGTATGTGTGTCTGTATGTGTAAGTGTGTGTGTGTGTGTGTGTGTGTGTGTGTGTCTGTCTGTCTGTGTGCTGTCTCTCCTTTTAATCTTCTATGGACTATGTGTGTCCAAAATAAAGATTTGATGATGATGATGATCATGATGATATAATTTAAAAAAAAATGGTATCATCATTTTAAATGTACTAAAGAAAAACAGAACATAAACATACATTTAGATATTTATATTTTTCTATATAGCATTTATTGAATTACGGGCGTTTTTATTGGCCCCATAGGGCATCAAGTGCTCTGAAGGACACTAGTCCAGTTTGGATTGAGTGGAGTGTGAATTTCAATAAACAAACATTAACACTTTAGCGGCGTTACCGCTGACACACATTAATGAGAGTGTAGTGTCAGCAGCACTCCTCACTGTGCTCACACACACACACAGCCGGTTTATTGATAAAACGAGCTCTTTGGACCAGCGTGTGTGGCGATCCATCTACTCCACAGCTCCAGCTCGGCTACGGCTGGATCGTGTACAAACGCAGGGTAAATATTGAGCTCAAACACCTGCGCTGACACAATGGTTTATGGGGCTGTTTAAATATGCAGGGCCACACACAGCCAATACACTCCAAACAGACCAGCCTCTGACATGGAACAGGACGCAGTGATGTGGGAATGGGTTCTGACAAGAAAATACATCTCCATATTATGCTTAGTTGATAAATGGTTGCACCACCCATTTCAACCTGGAAAGACCCAGACAGACATGAAAGAAAAGTTTTAGAAGACTTTGTTTAATGAGTTCTCTTTGGCGCTCAGACCCCGGCAGAAGACCTTGCGATGAAGGGCGTGGCCAGTTAGATGACGTTTAGGAGATGTCTTTCCCCCGGGATCTGGACTCTGGAGGTGGTCGAGGTGAAGCTGAGGGAGTGAAGGGACGTGCATCTGCGACAGGAGTTTAAATTGGACAGACTGGGCGCTGGTTGGACGAAGAGGAGGAGCGACGAGCAGCCGGGAGGAGTAACGGAGGAGGTGATGAATGCTGAGGAGCAGGTCGACGATGGAGAAGCAGTTAGTGGACGGGAGCGAAGTTAGGTCTTTCAGGCTGAACCTACGCTAGCTCCATATCTGGTGTGAAGAATGCCATTATTCTGACAGAATGAAGTACACTTTTTTATGTTTCTCACTTAATGCATCAAATCTATGAATAACACATGTGGAACGTAGTAAACCAAAACTCAAAATATCTCAACAAGAATTTTCAAAAACAGCCATCCTTTGTTTTCATCACCGGTTTGCACTGTTGGCGTGTCTTGATGTCTTCTGTAAGTATCTAAAATGTAGAAAGTAGTAAACATAAAGAAAAAAAAACTTGTCGTCACGAAGTGATTCATTGTCATGACCACACCCCCCGTCTGTTATATTGGAGTTAAAGTCCAAGCTGAAAGTTTCATGAGCGACTTGAGTGAGAGCTGGGCCGAGGAGGAAGCGGCGGAGGAGCTGTCAGAACATCTTTGTGAGCAGGTCCTTCAGAGGAAACACCTGTCAGGCCCGAGTACCGCTGTCCACGTGGGACCGGCCTCTCCGCCACAGCCTGGGGATCCCAACGTCAGAACTATTCTCAAAGTCAAGTCACAAAACATGCCTGAAGAGGTTTTAGACGTCATCAGGCATGTTTGAGTCATTTAGCGATCTCTCCCAGGCCCTATTCAAACCCCCCTATTGTGGTTAGCAGGAAGATTCTGTACAAGGCTCCGCCCACAAATATACAAAAACATGATGCAAAACTGTACATAGCAACGTGACAAACCTGATGTGATGTGCAGTAGTTTCATTAATGCTGATAGTGCTCTGAAGGGGAGTGACTTAGCGCAGAGAGCAAAGGGAGGGGGGACTTATAAAACATGTTAATATGTTGTTTTTAGTGAATATAGCATTTTCAAAACAATAAAAGGTAACACGGTGATCTAAATATGTTCTGTGTTAGCAGTTAATACCCCACAGAAGTAAAATAGCCCCTCTTTAAAGAAGCTGTCATCTCGTTTTGGTTTTACCCACAGGCCTTATTTCTACCAGTGTTTAACTGTCATGGCCTGAGTCAGTCCCCGTCTACCTGTCAGATTTACATGGATCATTGTTATGGACCTGTCAGATGTGACATTACCCCATGAGGGAATATTTCAATCCCAGAGCCAGAGGAGTTCCCCGTGTCCCGTCGTCTGTTACGTGGGACGTGATATTAAAGATTGAACAGTACGAGCCTGCAACGTGAACTGAAGAAGGCATCGCGTTTAGCCACTTTTATACTCAACCTGGCTTTATCAGATTTTAATCTCTTCCAATACCTGCCCCTCCCCAACTCCATAATGTTCCTGCTTAAAGGGCCCATATTACGCTATCTTCTGATCTCTGTTATAATGTTGTTTCCTCATCACAAACAGACCTGGAGTTGTGTTTTGTTTCATTCACACGTGTTTAACATATTTAACACAGCATATTTAGGTTCTTCTCTCAAACTGAAATTCCTCATCAAAACAGACCTGGAGTTGTGTTTTGTTTCATTCACACGTGTTTAACATATTTAACACAGCATATTTAGGTTCTTCTCTCAAACTGAAAACACTCCGTTCCACCTTGTGATGTCATGTGGTAATACAGGAAGTTCTCCACTGCATTTGTAAACTCCATACATCTTCACTAGAATCATTTGGAAGATTTCAGCACTGAAACTATCAATCTTGACTTAACAAAAGGTAAAAAGTAGACTACTGCTACTAGACTACTAAAACTACTGCTTCATGACATCACAAGGTGGAACAGAGCATTTTGAGCTTTGGAGATGTAAACAGACTAATAATACTAATAATGGGTTACTCAAACATGTGTGAATGAAACAAAACACAACTCCAGGTATGTTTTTGAGGAGGTAACAACATTCTAATATGGCTTAAAGCTCACAAGAGTCCATTTTGCGTAATATTGGACGTTTCATTGGACGAATATCGGAAGTTTTGTTTCAGAACACTCAAGCAATGCTACAGCTGCTGTCCAGCCATCTTCCTCCATTAACTTCTCCAGTTCCCCTCTCTTTACGCCAGAAAATTCTCCTGTAATTGTATATTTTGCCCAGTTAATCCAATCCCATGCCTTTTTAAAATCTTTCAGATGCGGGAACTGCAAACCAATCCAGGCCACACCCGTGCGCCGAGCCGTCTCTCCATTACAGTCATGAGATCTGAACCAAATTCGCACCAAAACATACGCTCAGCTTGTCCTAACCGAAGAGCTGAGATGGAAAAATAACTCGCTCGTGATTCTCGATTTCGCACTAGGTTTCGGAGGGACTGGTTTCTGCACCTATCGCCCATCGACGCAGGCAGGCTCCAGCTATTCAATTATGACACTTACCGGGGGACCGTGGAATATATACAGCCTCCCTTCTCCTCTTACTGCTCCAAATTGCACCCCCACACAAAAGTTCCTCAACTTCAAATAATACCGTCTCGTTCAGTCCATGCTGCAGTTTTTTGTCCTTGTCCTGCTCTTAAAGTCCCTGTACCCAATTTTGTCCCATGTATTTGAGCTAAATTTGTTTTGCCCCAGTACGGATACTTTGCATAAGCAGCTCTTGAGGTCAAAATGAGTCTGCTGTGCACTGTCTGCATGTGATTATAAAGTTTTTTTGTCAGATAAGCAGGAACTGTGCGTTAGCTAATTGTTGTTAGCTTGACCTAACGGTGTCCCCAGATACGAGGTAAACGCGTTCAAATCAAATGTAGCTTTTACTGATAACAATTTTAACGCTGATTTATTCTTAATTACAAAAAAACATTGGCTGCAAAGGCCAAGCTGTTTATGTTATAATTTGATGTTTTGGTTCAGGACGATTATCTAATCAGGAAGCAGAATGAGCCTTACGTTTGGGTTACAAGTTTTAATCGTCACTATCTAAACCCCAGCATCTCCAGCCAATCATCAATCAGTGCTAGTGCAGCCTCTGCAGCTCAATGACCGAATTTTGGAGGTTCTGATCTTTCACACGAGGCCTGTCCATATACTGAGAATGAAACACACTTGGACGTGTCTCTTTCTGCAGGTTAAGTCTCTGGACACACAGGCTTAGTTGTGATTGTAGTACCTTTGTTTAAACTGTAAGAGGCAGGATACATATAGTTCTTTTAAAACGGTTTTGCCAGGTGCCTTCTCCCACACTGCGTCGGCATCTCCTTGGTTCGTCCTCCAGCTGCGATTCCGAGCCACCACTGAGCGAAGCCGTCTCCAAATACCCCAGACCTCCTCTCAACTCCTGTCTTTCTTATTCCGCTTTCATTCAGCCTGCCGCTGCGAGGACGCGTCTGTTCCCCCTCGAATTTCAATAGACTTCGCCGCACTGTGGGGCTCAAATCAGAACTTTATATTCTCCAAAACACTTCAGTTCATGCCAAGTTTGTGGAGAAAGACAAATATTTAAATGATTTCCGCAGGACAATGTAAAAATAACAATTAGAAGCGACGCCAATGAAAGGCACCACACTGGGCCATGACTTTATCCGTTTCCACCACAAAAACGAGAATGTAGTAATTGAGTTTTTTCATAACATGCTGGGATGGTTTTCCGCCAACATAATGACAAATCAGACTTTTTGCATATTTACAATTATTGTGAGAATATGAACTGTCTCAACGTATCAAAGTCCAGCTGGTTTTTGAAGCTCTGTGTCCTGGCCCCCGTGATCACGTTTATAACACACCATCTTTATATATGTATTTGAGAAACAACACAGCTATCGAAGTACTACCGGGGCGAAACATAGATCTACCAGACATATTTTAATGCGTAAAATCCACTGAAAAACAAAATCAGAACAAATTATAATTCAAACCCAACACATCATTTCATTAGCTAAAATGTTTTTGTATTTGCAGCCTGTGTAAGTTAACATTACTACTGTAAAACCAGTCAAATCCATGTACCATTTGGACGCGTTAACTAAATATTCAGCCGCACTGTCTCGACTGACAGGTGGATTAACCAATCAGAGACACACGCGGTCCGGTCGTGTCAAAAACAAACACGGCTGCTTCCACGTTAAAAAAAAGGGAAAAATAACAACATAAAGGACTGAGAAACAGAGCAGATTTTTGCAGAATCAACAGTGAAAGCACCAAACTCTCTTATCTCAGGTTAAATAAGTGATATTTTGTTCTGAACGTTACGAGAATGTTTGAGAGGAGACGTCTTCTGCGTTTGAGAGACATGTGGTAGACGTGATTGAGGGTGTTTCTGCCTAACCAATAATAATAAAAAAATATCTGCACCCTGGTAATAATTATTAAAGTGATCCTATTCTGCAAATGGACTTTTCAGAGTTTTTATCATGTTATAGTTGTTTCTTTTTCTCATTTACCATCTTGTATTTGGAGTGACTCATAAATGTTTGAGCATGTTTGTTGTGATGACGTTTACGGCGACGTCAGCTCCCATTGGGCACTGCGGTTTTCTAATGCGGTCAGCAGACTAGTTTTAGATGAATATTACGATTTAAAATGTACAAATTATAACATAATGATCCACGGGTGTCATAGATTACAGACACAAGCGCAAATGTCTTCTTTAAGGCAAAATACATCAGACATTAAACAGATGAGCTGTACAGTGAGGAACAGGCTTTAACCTCAAATGTAGAGCACAGAGCGTCATGTCAACAACACTGTAATCTGCTCCCTGACACTTATAGGAACACTGTCAGTCTGTCAGGAGGCAGGCTGACCTACATATGTGAGTGTATGCTGCTGTAACATGTTATGTCATTATATTTCACTGTGCAAAATGTCATTATTATAACAAGTAAAAATGCATTTGGTCCGTGTACTTTCTAATAAATGTACCTAGTAAGATATGCTTGTAAGTCATTGTACTTTTGACTATTGTGTTGCAGTGGGGAACCGTGCTTTTGGGACCTAGGTCTTCAGAAACTCATATTTACAAATACAACAGTATTGTCCTGGTCTCGACCCTCAGAGGTCTCGGCCTCATCTCTACCCTCAGAGGTCTCGCTATGGCTCGGTCTTGACCCTCAGAGGTCTTGGTCTCGTCTCGACCCTCAGAGGTCTCGGTCTCGACCCTCAGAGGTCTCGTCTTGACCCTCAGAGGTCTTGGTCTCGGTCTCGACTCTCAGAGGTCTCGGTCTCGACCCTCAGAGGTCTCGTCTTGACCCTCAGAGGTCTTGGTCTCGTCTTGACCCTCAGAGGTCTCGGTCTCGACTCTCAGAGGTCTCGGTCTCGACCCTCAGAGGTCTCGTCTTGACCCTCAGAGGTCTTGGTCTCGACCCTCAGAGGTCTTATCTCAATCTCGACCGCCAGAGGTCTTGATCTTGCCTGGGTCTTGACCCTCAGAGGTCTCAGTCTCGACTCTCAGAAGTCTCAGTCCTGACCCTCAGAAGTCTCGGTCTCGACCCCCAGAGGTCTCAGTCTTGACCTCCAGATGTCTCAGTCTTGCCTGGGTATTGACCGTCAGAGGTCTCGTCTCGACCCTCAGAGGTCTCGCTCTCGATTAGTGCAGTCTCGACTACAACGCTACCTACACACCGCGTTTAATTTGTCACTCTGGATAGCACATTCTCTTCACTGCAAGAAGGTTCATTTCTTGGGCCTTAAATGTGAAAGGTCAAATGCAGAGGACACATTTCCCTATGGAGGCAATAAAGTACCTTAATTGTAGACAGGTGTGTTTCTGTTGATGAATGAGGAGGAATTAGTTTGTATAACATCCCAAATAAGGACACACTTCACGGTCCAGTCGCACCCTTCCGCATACAAATAGAACTTGGGTCTGGCTGGTCAGGCAGATACTCTACAGTGTCTTCGCTTTTGAACTGCCTCCATTATCTGCACCGAGCTGTCACCTCTGTGCTCCTCCCTCAGTGTCGCACACACGGGGACCTTTGAGCAGCTGTCAGGGGCCTCAGGGGCCACACACCAGGGCCATTTCGCTCTCTGATGCTCACCTCCACGTGCTGAAGTCAGGCAGAAGATACACACTCTCCCACGGGAACCACTGACGAGTGTGAACATCAGAGCACACTTCACAA
>KN473806.1:22322-44071 GCA_000787095.1 Periophthalmodon schlosseri
TGTCACTATGCAATATCTCAGATTGTAAGAATAAGCAAAATAAAACATTAGCATTGTGGTGCCATTCATTTATTTATTTTAAACCATGCTGTCCAAAACCTGGAGTTGTATTTTGCTACAATCATGCGTGTTTCCTTACATCTGTTTATCATTATTCATCTTACCGTGATTTTCTGACTGGAAAGCCATATGCACTTTAAAGAGGAGGTATTATGCAAAATCTATTTAAACAAGAGGTTTTACATGTCCTTCATGCATGTTTCAGTAATCTAGCGATCTCTGCCATGCCTTATTTGAACCCTCCTTACAATTACTTACTGTTAGCAGTAGGATTCTGTTCAAGACTCCGCCCCCAAGCCTACAATTCTCCATAAATATACAAAAACATGATACAAAACTGTACACAGCAACTTGACAAACCTGATGTGATGTGCAGTAGTTTCATTAGTGAGATGCAGCTGACTGTGTTGTGATAGTGCTCTGAAGGGGGAGTGACTTAGCGTAGAGAGGAAACACCCCATAGTAAAATACCCCCTTTTTATATATATATATTTTTTTTAATTTTAAACCATTACTTCATTCACCTCACTATACGTCTTTATGAGATCAACTTTCAATGATTTTCACCACATTATTGCATAACACACTGGAAACCCATATACGCATTAAACATTCAAAGATTGGTGGTGTGCTTTGCTCAAGGACACAAAAACAGTATGCAATTCCAAAAGAAAAAAAAAAAAAAAGACTTTGTATATAAAGAGATTTGTAAATCTGAACAGGTTTCAAGCTCACTCATATTTACAGCACAGTGCGACCTGACGCTTGTAGGAACAGTCAGTCTGTCAGGAAGCTGGCTGACCTACATATGTGAGTGTGTCCTGCTGTAACATGTAGTATCATTTAGATGCAAAAATATACATATATAATGATAAGTAGGGAAATTGTAGTTTACCAATATCACCTAAAAGATCCTATATTACACAAATTTGACTCTTGTGAGCTTTAATCCATGTTATAATGTTGTCACCTCCTCAAAAACTTCCCTTTAGTTGTGTTTTGTTTCATTCACACATGTCTGAGTAACCCTGCATTATTAGTCGGTCTACATCTCCAAAGCTCAAAATGCTCCGTTCCACCTTGTGATGTCATGTGGTAGTACAGGAAGTGCTCCATTGTGTTTTTAAACTCCACACACCTTCACTAGAATCATTTGGGTCATTTCAGCCCTGGAATTGCCAGTCTCTACTGAACTAAAGGTAAAAGGAGCTGTTAACTTGAAAACTACCGCTTCATGACATCACAAGGTGGAACGGAGCATTTTGAGCTTTGGAGATGTAGACCGACTAATAATGCAGGGTTACTCAAACACGTGTGAATGAAACAAAACACAACCCCAGATCTGTTTTTGAGGAGGTAACAGCATTACAACATGGCTTAAAGCTCATAAGAGTCACTTTTGTGCAACATTAGAACATGGATCAGAACAGAGAGTAATATGGGCCCTTTAAGGCAACGAAGGTTAGATAACTCATTAAAACTAACTAAAACCCTGTTCATCATTAAAGGCACTGTACCTTGAGTCCTATTTGCACGGGACTAGTTTGATCTCGGGTAAATATGAATAATTATGGTTTCTACTCCCATGCAAATCGTTATTGAAAATGCTTGTAAAAATGTCCCCAAATTTGACCTACTATAATCCAGCAAACCCAGGTCCTTAGGTCATTCTAGTCCGGTGTGAACGCTCCTGTCTGTAAATTGGCTTGTTTTTTATCAGTGCATTATAAGGCAATAGTGTTTCAAAATGAGTCTACAGTTTAGGTCCAGATCATGGACTGTATAAAGAAGTGGACTAAGTGAGTGTGACGTTACCCGTAGCGTTCGGCTCCGGTCGAATGAAGCTCATCGAGGCTAGAAGTTAGAGAGGCAAATTTGGAGCCGAGTTTCTTGTTAGGAATTACAACCGCGAGTTTCATAGCAACCAAAGAGCCAATCTGGAGTGAGGCTGTTGAAGGTAACGCCCCTTCCCGCCCGCACCGCTGGTTTAGCAGGGAGCGGGCGCTTAGCAACACTGCCGATCAAACCTGTTGCTAACGCTAGCGGGAGTGACCTCGGGGAAAGAAGGCGCCTGATTTGTCTCTTATTGATGTTCATATCTTGAGTTACAGACACAATCAAGTTAATACAAACCTTTTAAGACCAAAATGATGAGCCTGACAGCAGCAGTTATGGAAAAGGGGCGACAGAGTCAATGGAGCCAGAAGTGCGCCTTTCTATTTGGAACGCGGTAGCTAGCAGGTTAGTTATATCCATTTATATGTACAGTTTTTGGTGCTATCCTACCAAACCAAGTCATAATCAGAAAAGCATTAACTCTAACCTAACCTAACACTGACCCTAACCACATCCTTAAACAATGCCATTATAAATTCTATCGGCCTTTGTCCCTCTCCTCTCTGTTTTAACACATTTACTTCCTGACTGTGACCCGTTCGCCGTCTGACCTCACCGGGCCACGTGTCAACCGTGAATCAAAGTGTGTCACAGGCAGATCGGGCCGGGTGCATTATCGGCTCGGGAACGTCCTCTTCTCGCCCCCGACCCCTCGCGCCGTAAAGGTGTCAGCTCCAGATACATACAGATCTATAGGGGGCCATCTGCTCCACGCGTTTCCACACCTACGAAGTGTGTGCCCCACATGCGCAGGGAGGAGAGGGGAATCGAAACCAGGCTAAACATCACAGCGAAGACGCCAGTGCGCACCAAAATAGAGATTAAAGGGAGCTGGAGCGGGCTGCAGGTTCAGGGGGAATTATGCAGATGCAGGCGAGCGGAACGAACACGGTGGAGGTAGTTTATTATTTTACATTTGGTTCAGTTTTTTGGGGGGTTTTTTTGTAAGTTTTTGTTGTTGAAAATGACCCAGAGTCTGAATTTTTCAAATAATCACAAGTATAGAGCAGTGGACAGGGATAGGGGGCAAGGAAAAAGATAATGTTTTGGAGTACTCAAGCAGGACAATACAAGGTTACTCAAACATGCATGAATCAACATGGCCAATCAATCAACAAAGCCAATTTTACACACCATGTCCCCTTTATATCAGTTGATGTGTGTTATGCACAAAGACTGCACAAAGAAGTGGACTAAGTGAGTGTGACGTCACCCACAGCGTTCGGCTCCAGTCAAATGAAGCTCATCGAGGCTAGAGCAGTTATAGGGGCCAATTTGGAGCCGACTTTCATATTCGGAACCCCGACTGCGGTATCATAGCAACCAAAGAGCCGATCTGGAGCGAGGCTGTTGAAGGTAACTCCCCTTCCTGCTCGCACCGCTAGCCGGAGCGACCTCGGGCAAAGAAAGAGCCTGATTTGTTTCTTATTAATGTTCATATGTTGAGTTACGGACACACTAGCGAAGTAAAACTACCAGGATCACGTAGAGCGGGTTAATACGAACGTTTTAAGACCAAAATGACGAGTCTGACAGTAGCAGTTACAGAGAGAGGGGGCGACAATTTTTCAATGTAAAGTGAATTGGAGCCAGAGTCGATGGAGGCTAGCCGGTTAGCTATGTCCATTTGTATGTACAGTCTATGTGCACACCAAAAGAAAACTCCAGGTATGTTCATATGGCTCAGGTTGTAAAATCAAAACGAGGAAAACAAGACTAATTATTCTCAGCAAGCAATTAATGTCTTATTGAAGATTTACAGATCTGTGCTGAGCCAAAATGTCAAGCAGCACCGCAGCTCTAATTAGACTATAATTAGCTGACTTGGTTTGTCTTCAAATTGTTTCTCGTTTCATTTTCGCCTGTTTGCATTTTGAACCTTAAAGGCCCCATAACTGTTTTTCATACAGTACTGTAAATGTGGTTTGGCCCAGTACAGATATGTGGTAAAAAAGCAGCTTTTAAGGTCGAAAAGAAAGTGCTGTGTGCTGTCCGCATCTAATTATAAAATGTTTTATTGTCCTGCAGTCAGGAAGTGTATGTTAGCATGCTAGTGTCGTTAGCTTTACTGTGACCGCAAACTCTGATCTCTTAAAGTTGCGAAAAGTGATTATAAACTCATCACGGTGAATAATTAAGATGCTGCTACGCTCATTTAAGAGTGTGTTAGTAAAGTTAGGAATGAGTTTGGATTGAACTAAAAACTATTTTTACTGTTGAAAAATTGAGTTCAGTGCCTTTAAAAATGAATTGACATTAAAGGGCCCATATTACGCTATTTTCTGATCTATGTTCTGATGTTGTTTCCTCATCACAAACAGACCTGGAGTTGTGTTTTGTTTCATTCACACGTTTAACACACAAACCCTGCATATTTAGGCTGAGTTCTTCTCAAACAGAAAACACACTGTTCCACCTTGTGATGTCATGTGGTAATACAGGAAGTGCTCCACTGTGGTTTTAAACTCCGTACAATCTTCACTAGAATCATTTGGATAATTTCAGCCCTGGAATTGCTGATATCTACTGAACTAAAGGTAAAAGGTAACTGTTAACTTGAAAACTACCGCTTCATGACATCACAAGGTGGAACGGAGCATTTTGAGCTTTGCAGATGTAGACAGACTAATAATGCAGGGTTACTCAAACATGTGTGAATGAAACAAAACACAACTCCAGGTATGTTTTTGAGGAGGGAACCACATTACAATATGACTTAAAGCTCACAAGAGTCAGTTTTGTGTAATATAGGACCTTTAATTAATACATTCTTTAGTTCACATTTGCAGGACAGTATTGTCTGTATCGTATTGTAATCTGGTGTTTAGAAGAATTTGTGATGTAATATAAAACCAAAGATTGACGCAGATCTCCGACACTCTGAGCTCCCGTCTCCCTCTGACAGGCCAGACACATCTACACATCAGACTGGAGCTGATGTGTAGATTTGAGTTTACAGTGACGGGGCTAAACTCCCGGCCCTGTCCTGCGCTCACATGATGTAACTCTTTCCAGGTGTTTCAGAGAGCAAGATGTCGGCTCATTTGTCTGTTGTGTCAAATCACTTCATGTAGATCCTCGTGGTGCAATACTTTACCTCCAGGACCTTAAAGGAGACACTTGCTGTATGTTAAACAGGTCAGCCTTTGATCATATACACCAAGAACATGCACAGAGTGAGACTGTTGCATAAACATGTTTGAAGGGCCTGTACCCAATTTTGAACCATGAGTGAAGAACGTGTTTCAAAACGAACTGTATGGACTGACTGGGATTGTTAATCGTTTACTTACGGTTCTCAACCAACAAAATCCACACCCTACATGTCCTTTAACTACGTATATCTGCTGAGGTGATGTGTGTGAATAATGTGTGTGTTCATATGTGTGTGTATCACTCTCTCCTTCCACATTTCCAGTGGAGCAGCATTTTGTTTCTTCCACATTTTCAAAATGATCCAGGCACATGTCACCAGTCCAGTTCCATCACTCAGAACACAGGTTTACTCAGACCTGGTTTACTTGTCCCTTGTCTCCTAAACACAGTCCAGTGCATTGTCAAAAAAGTTTGCGTTTGGCTGGGTTTTGACACTTTTCAGAAATGTTGCATAAACTTTTTTTATCTGATCAAAATCTTTCAGTTGTAATGTTTTTTTCTGTAACTTCAGCCCACTCGAGCTTAGAACATGTGTTGTTGAGCACAGCTATTGACAGTACGAGTATGTTTAATGCGTAGCTAGCCTCAGAAATGCTTAGCTAGCCCCATGGAGACGATATGCTGCTTGATTGTCATTTTACGGCGGATCACTCCACTCCACTGTTTTCAGCACAGGGCATCAGAGACCTAATCCATGAAGAAAGTTTTGCAGTTGCTCTGTCTTTGGGCAAGACACTTCACCCACATGTGTGTGATTGGTTACAGTCTGACCCAATGTGTGGCCACAGTGACTGAATAATAAATGAATACTGCTCAAAATTAGATAAACTCTTTAATATTATTTCATAATAAGACAGTATCTTGTTCTAAATGAATGTTGGGACTTGCTGAGGCCGAGCTGTTGCGTTGGCATCACTGGTGGCACAGCTTGGGCTTTCTGAAGTTGGCATTGAAGACACTTAACCATTACTGAGATTACATTTCAGTTATGGGTCGACCCTTCACTGGACCAATATTTGCCAAGTCACAAGATCTGATCTTTGTCCTGCCCTGTCTGAGATGTGCTGACGACAGGTCACTCAGTGGGCCTGGCTTTGCTGACAACCCAATAACTAGCTTGGCAGCAGCCTTTTTAAAACTCTTTTGGACACAATATTGCACAGACATCGATATTCAGAGACCAAACTGCAAAAATGTTTCCTATCTTCATGTAACTGTCCTGTTTGGATGGATTTGAAACTTCACAATCACTGATAAATGTTGAATAGTTTCGTGAGTTCCACAGCCTGGCATTGAACTCCTCTGTCCTGCTTTGATCAAACTGCAGCTTTTTTTTAAATTACTTTATTACTTTTATTGGCTTGGTAGCAGTACTTTCTTGTCTCAGAGATAGATAAGTTTAATGCCAATCTGTGAAACATTCTAGGCAAAACAATATCTCCATGGAGACAAGCAGGTGGTGGACTCCCACACCAGAAAGGTTGCACAGTGATCTTTTATCCTTATGGAAGACGACACTGTACCTCAGTAGACACATGGACATGATCTGACCATGGAAGATACATTTTACAATCTTGCCAATACGGAAAGGCTCCCTAAATACTTAAACCAAATGTTATTTTCACCACAAAATAACAACTTTTTGTGTTCATTCTCCAAAATATTTTGGTTCATTTACAGACCCAATTAATCAGGGTCATTTATGAGATAAAATAACCAAATTTCTTCCTCCAAAGTTCGCTCTAAACCACAATCTTTTACTGACAGATAATTGGCTGTAGACCTCTGCATTAAAACAACCCTAAGAGCAGCTGCTTTTAGACTGAGTACAAGACTCACTATACAAGGCAAGTTTATTTGTATAGCACAGTTTGTACACAAAGTAATTCAAAGTGCTTTACAGAATAAGAAATATGTAAAAATCACAATACAACAAATAAACAATCATCATAAAATTAACATTAAAAGAGACAGTCATGTTTGACTTAACCAGGACTAAAGCAGAACTGTAGAACTAAACCAGGACTACATTCAGAACTAAAGCAGGAGGCCGGTCCCTGAGGTTTTCAGTGTGAGCTGGTTCGTATTTTGCCTCTCGAGTCTGACCAAATAATGGAGCTCATGTGTCACCAAGCATTTACAAATAAAATCACATTTCGTGCTTTGCTCTTTCATTCTGCATAAATTCACTATGTTTTTCAGTCCCCTGTGATATTTTTTCCTTTCTTTTTTCCTCATGAACAGCTATATTTGTTTTTATACAGATGGACCATTAATGTCCTGATTGGCTAATCCACCTGTCAATCACTTACTTGTCCAACCAGAACCACAAGCTCTGACAAAACTTTACCCCTGGAGAACCCACGGGGTCAAATTTGGCCGCAGTTAATTGCTGCTACCCGAAATGAACAAACAAAACAAATATGTCAAATTTAACTTCAAAAGCCCAGAGTGCCACTTCTGGCCTCTGCACCTAGTGGATAAATATTGAACTAAAATGAGCCAGAGTGGTAGTGATTTTGTTTCCATTGGCCAAAGTGTGTTTGTACATTTGAAATTCAGTTCTAACATGCAACAAATAAAGCAAAAAAGAACGTTGTCTCATGTCTCATTGTATCTGTGTGGTTGACTGATTATTTTCCTAAATTTAAAATAGTTTGCATTGACAGTGTTTGTTATTGTGATTCTTTGAAATGATACGCCTAAAGCCCAATGGGTCAAATTTGACCCTGATCCTAAATTAGGGAATAAAGGGTTAAAATTGGAAAAAGTGGATATTTCAGTGTTCAGTGAACTTATAGCAGTAATTTAATGCATTGTTCATAATTTTCCAAAGAAAAAAACGGTTCTTGGGTTCTCCAGGGTTAAAGAGACGAGTGGATCTGGAGCCGGATCCTGTCTCTCCGATTCCAGAGGGTGTGATTGACAGGTGGATTAACCAATCAGAGAGACACACGGTCCGTGGCTGCTTACACATGAGATCAGATTAAATAAGTGATATTTTGTTCTGAATGTTACGAGAATTGTGATACAAATGAGCCACTGTGATTGGACCGTCTCAAGTTTGGACGGAGGATTTTCACGCCGTATGGACCCTTCTGGATTACTCTCAGTGTAGGCCTCTTATAACAATTCACTTGGCTTTTATTTTCTTATTTTCTACTACAGAAATATGTTGGTATTGATTCACCGCGAGCCCAACCCGTTTGTAATCTACACAAGTCATTCTTACATGTTCCCATTATCCTTATTTCCTTTGGCGCTGCTTCTGGCTGTCGCTCCCAGAACAGTTTGTCCTTGTATGGTCTGTGTGCGCTCCAGACTTACTCTGCTGCATCTGCTGCTATTTGTCTTATTAACGCCTCTTGTTTGGTAATGGCCCTATTTCCTTGAAGCAGCGCTAATCTAGTCATCAGATATTTCATCTTTTAATAGACAAAGCGCTGGGAGGGTTTTGGAGAGGCGTCTGTGTGTGTGTGTGTGTGTGTGTGTGAGTGTGTGTCTGTGTGTGTGTGTGTGTGTGTGCGCATCTGTATACATCTGTGTGTGCATCTGTGTGTGCAGCCCGATCCTAATCACACAAAATGATGTGCACTCCAACGGGCTGTCCTTGAAGAAAAGGCCATCCTGCAAATTGGAAATCCATATTTCCCACAAAAACAAACAAAAAACAAAAAGCCCAGTGGAGGAGAGGCTTAAGAATTAGGATTTAGCACATTAGCGTGAATTAAAGTAACTGTTTGTAAGATTTTGATTTTAAATTTCATAAACTGACAAATCAATCTGTGTCCCCAGATATGAGGTAAACATGTTCGGATTAAATATAGATTTTACTGAAATGCTGATTTATTCACAATAAAATCACGATAAAAAATCACAATAAAAACAAAACAAAACATAAATAATCATCATAAAATGTATATTAAAAGAGAAGAGTGCAGAATAAAAACCTTTCAGTCATATGCACAGATAAACAGAACCGTTTTGAGCCTGGATTTAAACATTGTCAAAGTAGAGGCCTGTCTCACATCTTCAAGAAGACTGTTCCAGATTTTAGCTGCATAAAACTGAAATGCCGAGTCCTCATGTTTACTCCTGGTTTAGTCCTGGTTTAGACCTGGTTTAGACCTGGTTTAGACCTGGTTTAGACCTGGTTTAGTTCTGACTCTGGGCACCAGAAGACCTGGTTTAGTTCTGACTCTGGGCACCAGAAGGAGGCCGGTCCCTGAGGTCCTCAGTGTGAGATGGTTCATATGTCACTAACATGTTGGAGATGTTCTTTGGTGCTGGGCCATGGAGAGACTTGTAACAAGCAGAGCTGCTTTAAAGTCTATTCTCTGAGCCACAGGAGCCAGTGCAGAGACCTGAGCACAGGACTTATGTGCTCAGGTCTCTGGTTCTAGTCAGGACCCGAGCAGCAGTGTTCTGGATGTACTGCAGCTGTCTTAACGCTAAGTTTGGTCTGGTAAGTGAAACCATTCTTATGATCAGGGCTCCTCGCTGTCTGTAATGATAAAACTGAACCTAGGAGAGAGCGTCATAGCAGAGCTCATGTGGGTTCATTGCAGACATGTCATGTTTTTGCAGCTATGAATCATCTACTTTTGTATGTTAAAAATGTTTCTATTTGTATAAATTAATCAACATGACAATTTTGAGTAATTTTGATTCTGACTGTTGTGTGTGTTATGAAATAAATAATGAGAACATACGAGAGAAAGAAAAAACACTCACACCGGAATATTCCACAGGATCTGTGCATTATAACCTGATCTCAAGGCCCCAGTCGTGTCACAGGGGGAGCGAGCTCAGGAGGCCAAGTGGGTGACAGACCCAATAAGCAAAATAGTCCCATGGGCATATTTTACCGTTTTCCCTGTTTGCCCCTCTGTTTCGTTTCCTTCAGTGCCTGTTTCCTCTATGCTCTCCCCTCAGTCTCTCCTCCTCTCTCTGCTACACTTCGATCTTACTTGAGAGATAAGTAACAGCTACATAACACATTTGGATCAGCTTTGTCTTCTGTTCATTTTGTTTTCAGGAAATAAATGCTGTTTTCAGTCTCTGCGCTGGTATCGGTTGATGTTGACTATCAGCAGATACTTAAGGCCATAGTATCGAAATCTCTACTGAAAAAGCTGGATCCCTATTATTTACTGACCTGGTAAAAATAACTAAACACATTTAAACTTTTTTAGGCAAGAGATCGATAAATAGAGGGGTATAGTCTGACCCAGAGGAGTATAGTCTGGTCTAGGCTTCTCTATATACTCTGGACAGGGGACAGGACAAAGTCAAGATGGGACAGTCATTAAAACTCGTTTTTCTTCCAATGTGAACATTCAGAGCAGCATGGGCATACAAATATATTCTGTACTTTTATCTGACTCTCCATATGTCCTTGAAGACAACACCATGTGCTGGTGATGTATGAAGATTACACTTGTATATCAGTGCGTGAGGCGTTCGGGGGCTGGCATTCTGCTGAATTTACTGCTAACAACTCCAACAACCACAATGAGATTTTCACATTTTTGTAACTGTGTATTTTCATTTCTATTATTTATATTTATAGGACCTCAGGGACCGGCCTCCTGCTGGTGCCCAGAGTCAGGACTAAACATCAGCGTTTCAGTTTTATGCAGCTAAAACCTGGGACAGTCTTCCTGAAGATGTGAGACAGGCCTCGACTTTGACAATGTTTAAATCCAAACAGTTCTGTTTAGCTGTGCATATGACTGAAAGGTTTTTATTCTGCACTTTTCTCTTGTCAGCTCATTTTTCACCCTGAGTCTCCCCTCCCTTTGCTCCTCATGCTAAGTCACTCCCCCTTCAGAGCGCTATCACCAAACTATTGCACATCGCACCAGGTTTGTGAAGTTGTATTATATTGTTTTGTATGCTGCTTTTTGCTATCTCTAGTTATACTCTGTTTTTCAAGGGTGCCCTGTTCAAAATATAACACAAGCAAAAACGAACAAAACAGATAAATATATAAGTCCACTTAAAACATTAAGTCCATATAAAACTTTTGTATATTTATGGAGAATTGTCGTGTGGGAGCATGGGTGACGTAGGCTTGTGGGCGGAGCTTTGGACAAAATCTTACAGCTAACCGTGAGGAGGGTTCGAATAGGGCCCGGGAGAGATCCCTAGATTACTTAAACATGCATGGATGACATATAAAACCTCCTTATTTTTGACATTTTAACGTGGTAGAAAGCTCAAGATGTATATATTTCTCATAATACCCCCTCTTAATACCAGGAGAGCTGTTAATGCATTTAGCACTAGTCCTAAAAACACATTTGCGACTCACACAGCTTTGTTTTATTCTATCACTGTGCTACTGCAACACTTCTGTTTCAGTGCACTTTCACTTTCACAATAAAACAATCACACCACACAAAACCCCTGCATTATTTCCATTCTGGTCTGGCTGATGCTTTGTTTATTTGCAGAACAGAGGCACTTATCACATTCTGGGTTCACAGGGACAGATTGTTCCCAAAAATGAGCCCGGAGCCATTTCCGCGGCCTGCAGCTTTTTGGCTCCTGTCTGCTCTTGGCTCTGGGTGGGCTGGGCAGCGGCAGGTGGCCACTCCAGTCCAAATGTCACGGGCCTGTCCAAGCCAATTTCTCGCTCATATCTCCAAAGCCCCGCGCTCAAATCACATGTCACACGGCGCCTCTGTGCATCCGCGGGCTGGAGAGGAGAGCTTCAGAGCTGCCTTTCGCAGTGCACTCATGGGTCTATATGTGGAAGAGCACACCTGCGGCATTGTGGGATTCATAAAGGTGACGTGGTGCGTGTTTTTTTTAAACCTTTAACCTCTTTTTCCTGCCAAGGACTCTCCGTCTCTCTGTCTTATAAATTCCAACTGTTCCCTGCCATTTGAGCCATATGCAACACAGATAAAAGTAAATGGGAATGTGAAAAAATCATATATATACAGGGTGCGATTTGCTGGGGGGGATGGGGGCCCAAGAAGCAGGTCCCCCTAAGAAGCAGGGGCGTCAGACTGGGGAGGTAAAGGGCACTGTTTACCCAGGGATCAGTGCAGGGAGGGGCCCCTCACAAAGTCTGTAATGTGCATTTTTCATAAGACAATACGTAGTGTGGGCCACCCGAGATGATTTTTAACTAGGGCCCAGAATTTGGTGCTACACCCCTGCCAAGAAGAGGGAGTAAAACAAAATAATGTTTCCTTTGCGGCTCAAACTTTGCACAATTGCCCGCTGATAATCGCCATCTCAGTAATAATGTTCTTAGGCGTGTCACGATAACAAATTCTGAAGTGCGATGAAGAAAATATAAACGGTAAAAGAGAACATTGACTGATTATCCCCCCCAAAAAACTAATGTAAATGTACAATATTATTAAAAAAAAACCATGACCCATGAGGTGCAATAGATAAACAGCAGAGTAACACTTTAGTATTAGTTTGTATCTATAATGAGTCATAGAAGTTATCTATTCAACTGACCACAGCTCAAATCTTAACGAAGCGCAGGAAAGAATGTCAAAATATCCCGTCAAATGCAAAGAAATTGTACACAGATAAAAGATTGTTCCAGCTTTCAGTCGTTATGGTGACAGGCCTAATTGTTCTTGCCCACACTGCACACACAACCCCTCCTCACGCCAACGACCTGCGGCCAAACAAACTCTCAAGTGCTGGAGCTTCAAATGTCCACTCCACGCTATTCCCTACTTGGAGCACTAAGTAGGGGTCATACCATTTTTAGCAGCGTCCGAACAACCAGCAGGTGAAAATGTAGTGCACTCAAAATTTCCCACAATGCACCTTGAAAAGTAGTGTCCAGCGCTGGTCGCTAGATCTGTCAATATAGACAACAATGCACTGCGAGAGTTGGAAAAACAACAGCGGTCAGTGACAGGTCTTTAACTGGACACAACACGACTGAATGAAGCAGATAGAAGCACTGGTTTATCGCACGGTTGATCCTGATTATGAATAAAACTCTCTTAAAATAAACGCTGCTGTGTAAAGTTGCTAGCATTAGCCACTTACCTTAGCTTGAGCTGTTAAAAGAGCGATAAATTCTACATCTCAGACAAAAAAACTAATAATCCAGTCCATTTACGTGAGATCCAGCTTGACAAAAATGTGTCTGGTTATTATGAGTCCATGAATATTTTTTTCAAGTTTTATCAGAGTTTAGCCTTTAGACTTTTTTTCACCCAGACACGAGAGTCACGTGACCCGAACGTAGTGAGCTATGTGTCCAAATCGCTCGGTGAATGAGGCTCTATAGAGTCCGCTAAAGAGTGCAGGCCTATGTAGTGAATGAGGGGTTAGGAGCTAGGGGGATATTAAGACTGTGGTTTCTCTGTGTGTTTCATCTGTGTAGAAATGCCGAAAAGTTCCATGCTCGTATGTGACCGTATGACATTTGTACAACCCCTCAGCAGCACCGTTGAGAGCACCAAACTTACAATATTTGAATCGTTATGAGACAATGGTTGAATCGTTCAAAGAAAACCAACTAAAGACAAAAATATCGACGTAAAATGCACTCATATCTTATTTAATCTAATGCTTAATGCTTGATTAGCTGCTGGAAGCTGCAGAAATCAACTTCTCTTGTCGATCTGGAGCTTTGTAAATCCGGTGAAAGGCTCATACTTTCTTCTACACTTGATAATGTGAACATCCCAGTGCACAACAATAACCCGCAATCTCTGAAACTCCCATAAAGTTAGTTCATTAGGCCGACGCTGTTAGTTTCTATGGGAATTCTCAACTGCGACCGCTGCCAGGGTGGGGTTTGGAGGTGCATGCTGGGATTGCGTAACGTCAACCACGGGAGCTCTGTACCTATACGACCAGTCAAAAGTTTGAACACACTGAGACTCTGAAGTTCACAAGGTGTCCCAAGTCTCTGGAATGTTTTGATCTTCACTTCACCAAGCACCTGCTCCACACTTTGAGCGAGTGTGGTGGAGCGACTGTGGTGGAGCGAGTGTGGTGGAGCCATGCCAGCTTCAAAAGTTACAATGAAATGCTGCATTATTCTATCTTTTAAACATAGTATCATTTAAATGAAATCACACTTTCTGCTGTCTCTGCTTGTATAAAACAGTGCAACAGTTATTGTGAAAAGGTTTAAAAATGCACTGAGGCCATTTCAGTAGCTCTTCAGTGCAAATGGTTTTATTTTGCAAGGGTCCATGGGAAGTTAATAGGAAGACTTAGTGTTAATAGATACAATTACAACTGACTGACTGCTATGCTAAATGTAATGAGAAACAATGGCAGGAGCTTGGTAAATCTTTCTTTCATCTCAAACTTTTTATAGGATCCAACCTGTCCAAAGACAAGGTACTAAAGCAGGAGAGGAAGCGACCGCGTCCTGGACATTTACAAGGCAATGCACGCGGCGACAGGTCAGCGGACCTGCATCAAACCCGTCTGGCTCTCCATCGCGGGACGAAGAAGAGGAAGGTGAGAGCAGCTCTGGAGAGTGACCAATCAGTGGAGCAGGGGACAGCAAAGATAAGGAGGAAAAGGCAGCCAAACTTATAAGAAAAAAACTTCGCATTACACACATTCAATAGATGCACACCTCACTTAGGTTTGTAGAACATCTAATTCCAGATCACAGTTGCAGTGTAAACAGGGCCTAAAATCAAAACCTACAGTGCCTTTAAAATAGAAATGATATAAATTGTACATGTTGTATTTGTCTTTCTGTCTAGTAAATTTTTTCCAAACTCTAATAACAGCTGTGGAACAAAGCCCTGCTCCAAATAAAGTGTCATTTTCAGATGTGAAGGTGCTAGTGCTGAGCAGAAGGTCACAGTCGGTGACGCGCACAAAGCTCCTCGTAACACATTTCATTCTTGTGGAGAAAGGTTTGCATTGTACAGAAACTCCATAATTAAACTCTGTGTCTGAATCACTAGAGGGGCTTTTGACTTTGCAGCACTTTGCAGCATTTTACAGCAGCGCGCGGCATAATCAGAACAAGCGGTTTACCCCACAAAAGCCTGACACAGCGGCATGTGCTTTCAGAGAATCAGCAGGATGTGAAATGGCTTTCAGGAGTAGTCGCAAATATGAAACATGGCGCCTGAAAACTACTCGGAGAAGTACAATTTTATTAAAAAGTTGCTACTATGTTCCAATACACCAACAAAGTATTAAACTTTCTCTGGGTTTTATATATTTTGTTTCTTATAGCGACTGGTGGATCGAAAAATGCAGACAAAGTAAACTCAAAAATTAACAGGGTTTATTGGAAAATAGACAAAGGCTGGGTGCTGGGAGTTGGGAGCTTGGTCCGAGGCTGAGGTGGTCTGCGGGCGTGGGTCTGGTCTAAAAAACAGGATCTGAAGAAAAAAAACAACTAACTAGCTAACTAGAAAAATGCAACGAAACGAACTAGGCCAAGCAGTAACTATACCACAGAGGATAAACGGGCATCGTGTGGGTGAACGAGCCGAGTCTTTGTACTGCAGAGGTGGTAGCTTGATGGGCAATGGGCTGCAGGTGAGTAGTGGGTGAAGGGCGAGGGTGGTGCCGGGGGTGCCAGACTCTCCGCCCAACTCCAGGAACACAGAGACACAGAAGGGAGGGGGGAGACAGCGCAGGAGAACACGGGGGAAAACAGGAATCCTCACAGATAATCATTGGAAACGGCAACGAAGAAACCATAAAACTTGCCTGATTTTGAGATATTTTTTGACGTTTGTATTCAGAGTCTTCCCTAGTATCCATAGACGATATGTAGAAGCGGACTGAGGGAATGTGACGTCACCCTTAGTGTTCGGCAAACTGGGGCACCCACGGTTTGTGGTGGCTGGTATTAATAAAGTTGAAATGAAATGAAAAAAGTGTGTAATTCAGAAAAAGAAATGTTATGTACTGTTTTACTGTTGGTGGGCCACGGGTCAAAATAGGGACACCTGGGACATTTCTTGTATAAAACTGGGACAAACCCATGGTTTTGAATAAATCTACTGGTTCAGGGAACACAGGGCTCAAAACTGGGACTGTCCTGGGTAAACGCCTGGTCACCCTCGGCCGATCTGCAACCAAGTCCCATATTTCTAAATCCGAGTACACAACCAAAGAGCCAATCAGGAGTGAGGTTGGTGAAGCAACTCCTGTATTTTTTTCCTGTAGCTACTAGCATTAGCCCACAAATATCGCAAATTATGAATAATCGAGAGGGTGTCAGCTGGTACCAACCCACTGACTACATTTGTATGAAGTCAAAGCTTTGTTTAAAATCGTTGTTGAGTATGTAAATGTTTTATTTTTGTGTGGCACCTGAGCAAACGGCTAACCCACTTTCAGTCGAGATTTGTTGTGTCGTTCTGGTAAACATCTACTGACCACTAAACCTCCTCTTTTACACGTGACTGAGATAAATGACATAAATATCATGAAATAAACATGTTGTATATTTTAACATGGATTGGCTTCACCACTCATTTGTGTGTGAAGGAGCGTTCAAATCGATGCAACTCCGGGTATCAACGGTGCCAAGTGAGCGAGTTGTAGCACCAGCTCACGTCTATAAACGTCTACGGCACCATTGGTTTGGCAGGGGACGGGCGCTTAGCAACGAGGCACGATAGCTGTCAGTCAAACTTGTCGCTGATGCTAGTGGGCGTCGATTGGTTCGTTATTAATGTTCATATCTTTATTTACGGACAAATTGGTGAAATAAAACCACCAGGATCGTGTAGAGTGGGTTAAATGAACGTTTTAAGATCAAAATGATGAGCCTGAAAGCAGCAGTTACAGAGAGATGTCAATTTGAATCAGACCTTGAAGGAACCACGTCACGCCCATGTTCACTTCCTATTTGGAATGTGACTAGCTATGAGCATCTATATAGACAGCCAGTGTATCATGTTTGCACCTGCCTGGCATGTTTTTCTCCTTGCCATGTTTTTCTGCTTGCACCTGTCTGCCATGTTTTTCTCCTCCTCCTCTTTTGCATAATGTCAATATTTCCCACTGGTTTCCACACTAGAATGAACTTGAACTTAATCGTGTGGTTTTCAAGCCGACCATATAAAAGTAATTATAGCGAACTAGAACGCGCTCCCACCGCGCCAACAACCAGTCCCGAAAATTAGTTGGCTTTCACTTTGCAGATGAGAAAGTGCCAAGTTACAGAACACGTTTTGAACTGCTGCCAAAACGCCTGTTTGCTTCTCCCCCATCTGCAAAATGATGAAACATTAAAGTGTGTATGACAGGTTTTGATGTTTTTCTAATTATTACTTTGTTTGTTGGGATAGTCAGTTAAAGGGCCCATATTACACTACTTTCTGATCTATGTTATAATGTTGTTTCCTCATCACAAACACACCTGGAGTTGTGTTTTGGTCATTCACACACATTCATGTTTAAATCACAAACCCTGTTCTTCTCTCAAACGAAAAACACTCCGTTCCACCTTGTGATGTCATGGGGTAATACAGAAAGTGCTCCACTGTGTTTTTAAACTCCATCCACCTTCACTAGAATCGTTTGGCTCATTTCAGCCCTGGAATTGCCAATGTCTTCTTAACAAAAGGTCAAAGGAGCTGTTAACTTGAAAACTACAGCTTCATGACATCACAAGTGGAACAGAGCTCTTTGGGCTTTGGAGATGTAGACAGACTAACAAAACACAACTCCAGGTGTGTTTTTAATGAGGTAACAACATTATAACATGACTTAAAGCTCACAAGACAAAACACACCAGGTGTGTTTTTAATGAGGTAACAACATTATAACATGACTTAAAGCTCACAAGAGTCAGTTTTGTGTAATATAGGACCTTTAAGTGTGAAAAAAGAAGAAAAACACAGGAAGTAGTGATGAGTTTTCAAACGAAACACTGCTCTACATCAACACAAAAAATCCATCCAAAATGCAGGTACAATTTAAACACAAGGAAGGCAGTTTAAACCTTTATTTAACAAAATAAAGGTGCTGTCATTTTTTTTTTTTTCAACTCAAACTTACTGTGCTATTTTTGCGTCTTGTTTATATTGGGTGGTTTATATGGTTGCTAGGTAACAGTTATGGAATTAACTCTATGTATGCTGCCTTGTACCCAAAAGTACAGCCCATCAACACCACACTTTCTCTGGCTTCTTGCACTGCGTCGCTAGCTAAACCTAATCGTATATGAGAATTAGCGATTTTACTGCATGGAGGAGTCATAACTATTCTAGCTGCGTAGCTCACTGGACAAGGAAAAAATGGCACTGCTGTAAGATATATCTAGCTCAATGATGATCTATCTAGACCATTTAGCCCAATACAAATGGTGTTTTAAGTGCGTTCTCAGCCTAAGAATGATGGAGGAACACAGGGTAAAACAGAAGGAGAACGCCACAGTCATCTGGATGGCTTTTTCCATGTTCTTATATCTATTTCCTGTGACCTATTGGAGTTGGACGCAAGTAAAACAGGGCGGCCACGATATCCGTCCTTTAACAGACAAATACGGCTCTAATCTGACCTTTTAAAAAACACATTAGGACACATTTGTATGACATTTCACATTTTAGATCCACAGATATTACTCTATTTTCTGATCTATGTTAGAATGTTGTTTCCTCATCACAAACAGACCTGGAGTTGTGTTTTGTTTCATTCACACATTTTTAACACAAAAGCCCAGCATATTTAGCCTGAGTTCTTTCTCTCAAACAGAAAACACTCTGTTCCACCTTGTGATTTCATGCGGTAATACAGGAAGTGCTCCACTGTGTTTTTAAACTCCACACATCTTCACTAGAATCATTTGGATGATTTCAGTCCTGGAATTGCCAATCTCTACTGAACTAAAGGTAAAAGGAGCTGCTAACATGAATACTACATGACATCACAAGGTGGAACAGAGCATTTTCAGCCTTGGAGATGTAGACAGACTGATAATAAAGGGTTACTCAAACGTGTGAATGAAACAAAACACAACTCCAGGTATGTTTTTGAGAAGGTAATAACATTATAACATGACTTAAAGCTCGCAAGAGTCGAGTTTGCATAATATAGGACCTTTGAGTAATTTAAAATTCTGGAAATCAGATAATATTCCGAATTTGTTGTGAACGTCCCTGCAGCCACTGAAATAAACAAACCTGACTGAGTTTGGTCTGAGACACAGAGGATGTTTCCAGACTGTAAATAAGAGGTTTTCAGCCTGTATTTACCAGGCAAGCATAAAATCACAGTGTGAAGCGAAGTGAAGAACTTTCAGGTTTCATTACAATTTAGCCCCTTCTTCAACCTTTTCTCAGTCTCACCCAGTGACAAAGTTGCAGTTGTCATGGTGCAGGCTTATGTCATTTATTCAGAGGCCTCAAACAACCTCAAAACTTTTGACATTGAGCTAAGTTTTTCCAAGTTTCAAAAACTCAAAGAAACTTCAAATAACTGTCATAAAATGCTTGTGAAGGACATCATTCTTCTTCTGTCTTTGTTGTGGTGCAGTCAGTGGCCTGTGGCTTTATGAGGCCCAGGTGGGATGCTCAGATAAAAACAAGTCCATTGCACTGGGATAAGCTTGAGCTTTTGTGAAGTGGAAATCGCAGAAATGAGTTTGGCAGTAGCGTGCGGTGACTTTTATAGGCAGGAGCAGACTTGGACTGGACGTCAATATTTAGTCGATAACAACTTAATAACGGCACTTTTTATACAAACTACATTGCAGATGAGTATATTTATTTTACTGACACATTAAATGCATGTATACTAAGTCATTTTGGAGTTCACTTCGAGAAGCATAAACCTACATAGGTTTTTAAATATTTGTATATATTGGACTGTATTTGAAACCAAGGGCTATTTTCCACAATGACATAATGGTCATATATAATGAGATATGACAGATCACAAACTGGGAGAGATATTGTGTGTTTCTTTCTCCTATCTCACAGGGCTGGAGTGGATGTAATGAAGTCTGTATGTTAGAAGGAGGATAGAAAGAGAAGGAAGAAGTGATAAATGCTTCTGTTCTTTTCTGCCGTTAAGATGCTTTGTCAGTGAGGCATGGTTCGCTCGGGGCTGCCTTAGAGCGAGTCTGTTTGGTGCAGCTCCCTCCAGCCGAGTTGTGATTCCCTGCTCCAGGTATGGCTCCAGGTCCAGGGGGAGAGCTCTGCTACGTGAGACACTGACGTCACCTCAACTAATATTAACTTAATAAATCTAAATTTTACTTGAATTATACTCTATAAGGCTGATCTCAGCAAATCACAAAAAGACATTTAGTAATTCCAAGTTTGTGGCGCTGTAAGATGAGGCTAAAGCTACCGTAAACGCTAAACTACGCCTACGCTGTGTTTTAACCCCTGTTTATTTAATGCATTGGGGTTTGTTAGTGCTAGTTGCATTATACACTGCAAATGTAATTTTTTTTTTTTTTATCTTGACAGGAGTGGCGCGCATTGATAAACAGTAAACAGTTGGCTAGGTCTGTTTTGTGAAGCATATCGGCTCAGCATTTAAGTTGCCGTCACGTCAAGATCAAGTCAGCGTTAGCGTGCTGCTGGTCCTCCAATGACTGCATGGAGGCGAATCCAGTCCCGCCCCCCTGCGAGCCGGTCCCAGGTTCTAATTGCGCCAGACTCCCTTGTAAGGTAGAAGTACCTCAAACTCCTAAAGGTACGGATCACTTTAGACGGTGGAAACACTCCATACCGTTAGGACCCATACTGTGCCTATGGAAACGAGGAGAGCCCTAATTTGTACCCATCAAGAGCTCAAGAGCTGTCAGGCTGAAAAGGGGAGCGGGAACAGACAGGCGAGTGTGTGGGCTGTGTGGGAGGGGCTGCTCTTTATGTAGCATGTCTTTGATTTGTATTTAAAGGGGCATATTATAACCTGGCAAAAAACAGACTGATATTTCAGTGCTAATGAGGTCAGCTCTGTGATATCAATCTGGAATGGCTCCCATTGATGCCGTTTGAGAAGAGGAGGGACTCTCAACTGAATTTAAGCCAGTCACAGCAGCCAATTGACAAGCTTTGATATTAAACATCATCGTTTTTGGCTAAATGAATATGTAGCATCATATCTACTATTTTTTTCACCCCCGTCATCTGGATGTGTAATAAACAGTGCACTGTAGGCAGCACACACGTTTACCTGGTTTGTTAAATCCAGCTGAGAGAAAACAAACACACAAAGACGCTAAAAAGACGCAGCGTTGTTTTTCTCCAGTGCTCCCACTCTCAGCCAGTGGGCCTGTTTCAATTACACAGTAGCTTACACATTATAATAACAAAGAGTAAAAAATACTTAGAGTGTGAAGAATAAACAAAATGTATTATATGTAAAGTATTGCTACACTGTAAAATACATTACTCAAATAGGAGTAAAAGTATGGTGTCTGATACAGTGGGGCAAAAAAGTATGTAGTCAGCCACCAATTGTGCAAGTTCTCCCACTTAAAAAAGATGAGAGACGCCTGTAATTTTCATCATAGGTGCACTTCAACTATGAGAGACAGAATGAGAAAAAAAAATCAAGAAAATCACATTGTCTGATTTTTAAAGAATTTATTTGCAAATTATGGTGGAAAATAAGTATTTGGTCAATAACAAAAGTTCATCTCAATACTTATATACTTATTATGTTATATACCCTTTGTTGGCAATGAC
>KN473807.1:0-15703 GCA_000787095.1 Periophthalmodon schlosseri
CATCCTCTTCTCCCACACCAAAATACCATCTCAAGAGCCCACAAATAATTACAACTATAGGACTAAAAAAAGAACTTAAGCTTACATTTAAGACTCCAATCCTCCAATACCCACTGATCTATATACGTTCTGTAGTCTAGGTGGAGGGGCGGAGTCCACTGGTTTCAGGAGGTCTCTGATTGGTTGAACTTTTCTGAGCTGTAGCCAATTGGGGTGTGTGTAGCAGGGTCACTGGGTTGGTATTGGTTCATATGGGGACAGAAGAGGGAAAGGTCCTCATTGACCTCTATACTGTTAAGACTGCGTGGGGGAAGGGTTGGTATGTAACGCATGAGGTATAGGATAGTGCTGCACTACAGGTTTACGGGTTTAAAGCTACATAATGTTTTGGTTCAGACCTATAGATTAGTCCTGGTTTGGACCTGGTTTAGTCCCACTGCGATTGAGTTTAGATTTGCGATTTATGTTTTAATATTTATGTTCAAATTATGTTCACATTTTAAATACATCCAGGAGACTGAAATATGAACTGACAAATTAATACAAGAATCACATTTTTGTTTTTGTACAGACCTAAACTACAGGGTTAGAAGTTTTTTTTATGCAGAACAAGACAGGATATTTTGTTGTTTGTTGAGGACATTATGATACTATTAATTCTCTATTAAAATTGCGATTTTGTTTCGATTGCAATTGATCTTGCAGCCCTACTTGGTTATATCATGGTCTTGGTTTAGTTAGACCTGGTTTAGTCCTGGTTCAGTTTTGGTTAAGGTGGCTTAAAATGGGTCTCAGTTAGTCCAGCTTTAGACCTGGTTGAGTCCCAGTTCAAACCTGGAATAGTCTTGTTTGTGTCATAGTCTATACTGGTTTAAACTGGTTTAACGCAAGGATGAGTTTAGTATTGACCAAACAGCTTTACAATAGCCCTGTTTTAGACTTGGTTTAGTCTTAACCCAGACCTAATTGCGTTTGGTCCTGGTTTGAACCTGTTTAAGTCCATACATTTCTCCTTTCTTGTTCTCTGGATGGGTAAACAGATATTTATGGGTCAAGTCTAGGGGGAGGGGGACTGTAGTGGTATGTAAAAGTGGGGGAGGAGGAGGTATAGCATTGCACTACTGGGTTAGCTGGCTTTAAGTACATGTTCAAGTAATGATTGCTTTAGTGAAAAAAAGGTTTCCTACAATAATTTTAGTTGATTGTGGATTAACATTAGCACTAACAATGTGACCAATATTTGCCAAGTAAATACAACCAAAATAAATATTTACAATAACACAACAGACATGATGGGATGGGGTAAAGGCACGATATATAAGTTTAATGCCATACAGTGGACCATTTTAGGGCAAACAGACAAGCAGCTGGCAGACCCCCCCGACTAGAAAAACTACCTTTAATGGACCTTTAATTGGGGTCTATTTGACACATGGCAGCAAAGTCAAAGTCTATAGGTTTAGATCAGGGTTAGACCAAACTTTAGACTGATTTTAGACCTGTTTGACAGTTTAGTCCTGGTTTAGTCCATGAGTTTGGGTTTAGAACTGTCCAGACTGGAATAGGTACTGAGACACTCTTGTTTTAAAAGGTGCTGTAACCAAATTTTTACCCTCTTAAAGACGTGAAAAACAGAACTAGTTCACTTTAAACGGTTTGCAGTGGTCCAAAGTTATTCTTCACCTACTTTGTGCATTCCGAGTATCTTAATTATTAATCCAGTTTATAAGTGCTTTTCACAACTTTCAGAAGCCAGAGCTGAGTTTAGAGATTACAATGACTAGCATGCCAACTATGCACTTCCTGACTGTCGGACAATAAAACACATTCTAATTATATGCAAACAGTACAATATACCTGTACTGAGGCAAGACAAAGTTTGCTCAAATACATGAAAAATCTGATCTCTGTTCAGACCAGATTTAGTTATGGATTCTACAAGGTCAAGTCTATAGATTATAATAATAAAAATCATTTACAAGGAGTGCTGGTTCTTTGGCTGAACTGTTGACCTGCCTGTGATGTGGCTAACCCTTGACCAGCTCTTCTGCAACTTTCCATAAAGTGAGCAAACATCCTGGGTCCATGAGAGCGCACACATGCAAAACAGGGATGCTATAACACGCAAGATTATAACCTAGATTTTCCTAAAAGGAAAATGTACAAATGTTGAACCTAATAATTTCTATTAGCAACAAGGCTTGTCAAAAAGTATCCAAATTCAGATACTAAAATGTGATAATAAAACTAGTATTAGGGCTGGGCAATTTTGCCTGAAAATAAAACTTTTTTTTTTTCTAAGAAAAAAAAATAAAAAATTTATTTTCGATTTGATTTTAAATCCTCCTTTTAACTAAAAGCAGCTAAAGAATGTGATGTTAATTCAACATTGTATAGAGAAATGATGATATTTAACTCATGAAATATCATCACCCTCAATAGGAGGAAATCCATCTCCATTTTATGAAGGAGATAAAACTAACCAGAACAGTGTTGTTACATTAAAGTCATAGCAGATATGGGGGAAAAATACATGATTAACATTTTCACAATATTTAATTTGACATCACTGATTTAAAAGTCCACTCTGGCCCTGTGCTAAACTCCTCTGCTTTTCTTTGAGAGTTACAAACACACACAAAGAGCTCATCACTTAGCGCTCACACTAGCCCATTCGACCTGTGTCCAAGCATGGACAGCCCCTAAAGTGCGGTACATTTGTCCAGTGTGAGAGGGTCCTCGCCCGTTTGGAGGAGATGGGTCAAAACATGGCACGGTTGCTCATGTACACGCACACACATGATTTATGTTTACGAGTCCTGTCTTGTGTGCGGAGAGGATAGAAGATAAAAGGGAAAAGTGAATAAATTGACTTCCCCACCCCAGACACTTCCTCCAGCTCCAACCACGGCTTCAGATTTGAAGGAACTGATTCTTATCCCAGCCGTGTCACACTTGGCTGCAAACTGCCCCAGCACATGCTGCAGGTCCTGGTTCGATTAAGCCATCAGCCATCATTGGGGGTTGATGCCGCGACAAGCACCACAGACCTTATGACCACAGCTAAGACCTGCCACATCAACAATAGAGGCAGAGAAGATGGTCCACTCAGACTTCATGTCCTCGGTCTGTCCCCGGATCTGGGAGTTGAAGACCCTGCTGACAGAGGGCTCCGCCAGACGTTCCCAACAGACCTTCACAATGCGCTTGGATCTGCCAGGTCTGTCTGGCTTCCTCCCCCACTAGCGGATCCTGCAGGCAGTGGACCCACGATAGGAGGGCCCCACGTCACTCCTTCAGGCTGTGCCCAACCGGGCAGCCCCTGGGGGACGACCAAAGGCTCACTGACGAGTACCCACCCCAGGCCTGGCTCCAGGGTGGGGCAGAAATGAACCTTTCCTGAAGAGCTTTAGAAAGATCTTAAGTGGTATCAGAATAAGTATAAAACGTACTTTCTGCCGTGCATGAAGTGTTGCTAAAATACCTTTAAAAACACTCATTCCCAGCTTGTAACCTGGACTGGTGGCTGGTCATCTGCTTGTCTCTATGGAGATAGAGAAGTTTAATGCCATACTGTGGAGCATTCCAGGCAAAGCAATGATATCTTTCTACTAAGTGAACATGGTAAGTAAATGTCTGACAAATGAATCTGCTTTTTCCACATTTTTCAATAAAGTTTCACCAGCACATTCATGGAGGTAAGGTTTAAGTGTATTGCCCCAGGACGCAATAGTATGCAGGGATGGGATAAGGAATCAAACCACTGTCCAAAATGAAGAACTATTCTATTCTGAAATAATTCTGCTATTGATCGCAATGAAAATATTTTGAACATTTTGGTAGCTTAAACTACTGATCAGTAACATGTTTTTTTTACTGAAGGAGGACCCATACGTCACCAAGTAGAACACAGATAAAAGGCACTGTACTTGATTTTAACTGCCTTAAAAACATCAAAAACAGAACTAATTCATTTTAAACGGTTTGCAGTGGTCCAAAGTTATTCCACGCTTACCTTATACATTCGGAGCATCCTTATTATTCACCTCAATGCGTTTATGATTTTTACAACTTTCAGAGACCAGAGTGAAGTTTTGACGTCACGGTGAAGTTAACAACAACTAGTATGCTAACCTCGCACTTCCGTTTGTGTTTTTTAAGAATAGTGGGGGATAATTAAGAATAGTGGGGGACAATTCTACTTCACGTTTATCGTCTATATTTTCTTCAGCAATATATCGTACTTCAAAATGTGTGACAGGCCTACAGACAGTACACAGCGGACATATTTAGACCTCAAGAGCGGCTTATACAATATATCTGTACTGGGGAAAGACACATTTTGCTCAAATGCGAAAAAAAAAAGGGTACAGGGCCCTTTAAGTGAACCAGCTCTTTCTCGCTCCTCTTTTACAAACTCCAGTAAGAACTAGGGCAGCAAGTAGCACACCCATTACTTCCATGAAGAGAAACAAGATCGCTAACCACTCTGCCACTGTGCGCTCCTGTGTTATTATTTCTAACGTTAACTCAATGACACCGATGCCGTGACCCCACTTACCCATACTCCCCTGCTCCCCACTGTAACCTACACTGTGATACGGCCTCATTCCAGTCTCTGTCACAGGTGCCTCAGGTCACATTAAAATTCATAAATGTCAACTTAAATGGTGGGTCCACGTGGATCATTATCAGGAAGCACGACACACATGGTCTGAGTCCGGACAGGTCGATGAGTGGACTGGAGGAGATAAAGGTACAGCTGAAGATAAAAGTGAATTAAGGGACATCTTTAGTGGTCATGGTAAGACTTTGATTATCAATAAACTAGCTTCATCCAATAGAATTTTATAAGATCCATAAAAACACTGTAACTTAGTCATATTTGTGTAAAAGAAAATACTTAAGATTATTTCCAGTATGTATTAACTAGTGATTGGGGAGACATGAGACCCAGTGTGTAACCTATTCACCCATATACCAAATGATAGCTGGTTCAATTCCCAACCAATTTCCCAACCATTTTCCCCTTTTGTAAAACTCCTTAGACACCCAAATTTCAGCATACTCATGGCAAATAGAAAAACGAAAAAGTCAAAATTATAAAAATATTTATGGTGATTCCAATCAGGCACTGAATTTTGTTTTCATTTTTAAATTGAAAACAAAGACTTTTGAAATGACTGAATGATTTGCTTCTGCTAGGATTACAAAATTAACTAAACCAAAATCTACATGGCCGTTGTATAATATATGGACTGTCCTGTAATAATATGAAATAGAAAAAATATATATAAATATAAAAATCGAAATATATAAATTACCTTACGATAAAGTAGAACTTATTTATGATGAGTATAAGGGTCACTTAAATAAATAAATAAATAAATAATGTGGACACTACAAGAATAAAATCATAACGTTTTAACATTAAAGTTGTAATTTTACGAGAATAAATTCACAATTTTGTGAGAATAAAGTTGTAATTTTACAAGAATAAAGTCGTAGTCAACGTAAAGATGTAATTTTATCCAGATTTAGGGGCAAGAGCAATTCGCCACCATGACCAGAGTGCAAGAGAATGGCCCTTATTTGAGTTAAAAGATTAAATTAAAACGAGTGCAAGAAATGGCCCTTATTTGAGTTAAAAGATTAAATTAAAACCTACGTATGAAGTAGTACGTAGTAGAACTTTATATTGCTGGCCTTTTAAACATTAACAACTGTTGAATAATTTCCCCAGAATTGACCCCCATGCGCCCATGCTTAAAGTAGCAGAGAGTTCCTGGGCAGGACACTGAGAGGTGTAGGAGTCTTTGCACACAGTGTACCTGGAACATTCAGGGATACTCAGTGCAGGGCTCCAGACCTTGCGCTGGGGAACAGCGAGGACAGTACACGGTGTCGATCCCGCATAAAGAATTCGGGATCAGGGACTGAAACTGGCTTCAGCTCTGTGTATTAGACTAAACTGTAACCATTTGGACACAGAAACAGGACAGCGCAGTGGCAATAGAGATTAGGCTACATTATAATCGGTGCATAAAACCGGGGCTGCCCACGGCTCCACAAGCCCATAATGAGGGGCTGAAGTTATCTACAATGAGCACATCTTTGAACAGTGATTGAGTGCAAAGTGCCCACGTTTTTGCTAAGCGGAGTATGGGCAAAGATTGCGCTGAGACTCCTCCACCTGTTTGCAGGTCGGAGCACAGCCTGTGTCCTGCTCAATGAGCCCCAAGGAGCGCCAAGCTCTGGAGGCTTTTTCCAAGGAGAAGTCCAGTCGCTCCACGTGGAGTAAATGTAGCCCACTTCATTCAACAATTTGTGCCTGATGTGTATGAGTGGAGAGGTGGCAGCTAAACTGCGGTGCAGATCTGTCTAATAACTTACAAACTTATGGGACGTGTAAAATGTCAGTATTTCAAAGTTTGATATCCTTAATGGGCATTTATGTAGTCTTTTCACTCATCAAAGCACCATCCTTTGCAGTCTGCGTTCATTTTGATTCGGCGTCGAGCCCTAAATCATTAAAAGTCGACTTTTTTGGCTACAACTTTATTCTCGTAAAATTATGACTTTATTCTCATAAAATTACGACTTTAATGTCGAAATGTTACGACTTTATTCTCATAGTGCCAGCATAATAATATTTTTAAGTGAGCCTTAAGTGACTCGTCGTACTTATTTTATCTATAAAAAAAACAAAAAACAAAAAAAAACATTAACATTAAACTAAAAAAAAAAAAGATACCTCCTCACCGAATATGTTTTTAACCCTTAATGGCATTTTCCTAGTTTGTCTTATGACAGTCCACTATAATTAACTGTTCAAAGAGGCCATACTGAAATGACTACGGCCACTATATTAGGTACAATTATTAGAATAAAAAGTCCAGTCTGGAGCAGTACTAAGACTAACTGCCCACTATCTGTCCTCGGACACTACTGTCAAAGGGCTAGTAGCAACTCTGTCTAGTCATCACAATATGCCTAACTTACTCCAATTTTAAAACTCTAACAAAACAAAAACTCCTGGTTTAGTCTAGGCCTGTCATGATAACTGTAATACTGATTTATAGTTCAATATATGACAGCTGGAACAATATATTTTGGGGCTCAGAATTTATCGTATGTACAATTTCTTTGCAATGGCAGGGATAATTTTGCCTTTTTTGTAATAAAGTTGTAATATTAGTTGACGCTCAGGCCTTTTAATGATACTGTATATTTAAAAATTGAATTACTGGGATTATCCTGCTTTGTATCAATGGCATAAAGTAACTTCAATATTATCGTCTATCACAATATTTCTCTGTAGCCATATATCGTGCTTCAAAATTTGGTATCGTGACAGGCCTAGTTTAGTCTTGTTTTATCATGGTCTAATCCTGGTTTAGTCCTATTTAGGTACCTGACCTATTCGAAACAATGTGCTGGGTGCTCAGTGGAGAGGCCGTAGTTTGTCATTGCGGCTGATCTATCAGAGTCAGTAAACGTCCAAGCTAATTTTTTTCGTACCTCGCCTCAGCTAGTCTTCACATAATGTAAATCGGACTGCGCGGTTACATGCAGCAAGTGTCCATATCGGATTCTCCAGATGCCAGTGATCTTGGGATCTTTGAGATTCAATTCACGATACCTCAATCATAGTTACTGGGTCTACATGCATTTTGAAAAATCTGTTTAAACTGAACTAAGCCACTTATCTGGTTTATCAGACTTTTGAGGAAGAATTTATTATTTTTTATTTACTGAATATGGGAAAATTTTGATTTGTTTTATTGAGACAAAATAAAATCACTGTGAAAATTGTGACAGATCAATATGAGGGAAAAAGATTGAGCATGTCATATCGCCCAGCCTTCAATGCTCCGTAAATTTTGTTTTTTCCCTGTCCCCTGTCCTCACCCAAGGATCTGTACTTACTTGAGATTCTTCAGAAAAAAAAAAAAAACTAAAGAAAATGTTGCATGGCCATTTTTCAGAAAAGAAAAAAAACAAAAAAACCCCCCCCCCAAAAAAAAACCCTCCATGAATCAAACTATGTTGCTTGCAGCGGCAAAATGCCACTATAAAGATGCGGCGCCAGCGGCCAAGAAGTTCTACAGTTTTGAACAGGAAGTCGTTGGGCCCTATTCTATTATTAAGCCACTTTTTATGTTTGTGGTTTGATCACTTCAAACCTTTAAGAGAGCTGTGTGGTCATGTTTTGTGCATTAAAATGTTAAAATAAAGCTTTGTGTCGGTCTGTGCTTGAAAATTTATAGCCGATACGCTAAAAAGAGCAATTATCACCATAAAATCTCTCTAAAATTAAGTTTTCTATCTCATTCTACCCTCCAGACAGATTTTTTACAAAACAAAATCAACACAACAGTCATCTTAATGACTTTTCTCAAAAACCTTAAAAATAACTATATTGATAGGCTTCTATCAATAAGTAGTAGATATTGATAGAAGCCTATCAATATGTAACACTTCATTACTAAATACCATAAATTAATCCTAACCTCAATACAAAATCACAATTAGATATTTATCCAGAATCTGATCTAAGCATAACCCATCTAAATCTGCTTGTCTGTGATGTGGTGCTTGTTTGGAGGTTAGGTAACGCTAACAGGAGGTGCTGAGTCACAGGGCTGTGTGGGAGGGACAGTCTCTGCCTACACCACAGACCTCTCCACATGGATTCAATGAGGTCAGACATATTTACACAAGGTAACCATAGCCACAGCTACAGGTTAAGTCAACAATCAGCCACAAAAGGGTCATATCTATTTCACTATTAAAGGTGATCAGAGATAAATGGTATAGGGTCTAGGAATTAGAATAACAGGAGTAGAGCTAATCCTAACCCTAACCTGTTATTGATCAGTCCCAATTTTAAGAAACAATTACAAATATATTATATATAACATCAGACATCTCAGTCCAGAAAAGTGAAGTACTAGGAACACCAAAGATACTGCACAGAACCCTCAAGCTCCCAGGGTAGAACCTGAGCCTGGAAAAAGGATGAGTAAGATTATATATATATAATTTCTCACCAAACGCAGACGGTCTTATTTTAAACCACCAATATTTTCAGAGATGGCAACTTATTTGTCCAGCAGACATGCTTAGCAAAACAAAGCTAGAGCTGTTTCCTGTTTATCGCTGCATGGCACTGTGTTGAGATCAAAAATATCTTTCCAGTGCATAATGCCTCCAGCTCAAACAATTGCAGAAAAGGCTGACAATAAACCATAAGTAGTTTTTTGTAGACTCTAGCTTTAGCCACGTCTCACAGTGCCACAAACTTGGAATTTCAAATATTTGTGTGATTTTTATTTATTAAAAAAACAAAACAAAAAACATGAGTTATATTTGGGTGGTGTTAGTTGCTCACGTAGCAAACCCCTGCCCCTGGACCTGTGCCTAGAGCATGGAAATGCAGGCCACTATTAACTCTAACCAAACCAAACCAAAACATTTTCAAAATCTCCACATATCATCAGGGGACTCCCTGAAATAATTTTGCGACCCCTATGTTGGTCCCAACCCCCAGGTTGAGATCCACTGCTCTATAAAAGATGATAGGACAGACGGCTGACCGTTGGTTTCTCTTTCAGTCTCCACTTCCTTTTTACAACCACTCATTTGAATAAACCTGAGTAAGTGCAGTGAAGAGAAAACAGTGAATTTGAATAAGGCAGAAGTCAGTTGCTTCTTAACACCATTCCAAACAATTGTATTGTATTGTATTTTAGCACAAAATAATTAGAGAACCGCTGAGTCTGCAACTGATTTCAAAACAGCAGCAATGTAGCTACAACAATATAATTGTGTATTGCCCATTCACGGTTCATACTTGACTTGGGTGAGGTTTGATCCAGGAGCAGTCTTGTTTGTCTGAGTAACAGTTAAACCTACTGTGGGCTAACAGTCTTGTACTTTGCCACTGCTTCCCTCTCGCTACAGACAGATGTATAAAAACATAACAAAGTCATTTTTTAAAATGTTACTATACCCAGGAACAGGCATATTGAAAAATCACAACTCACAAACCCAACAATGACAAGATGCTAAGAAAAAGATGCCAGCTGAATAGGCTGCTTTTATAGGATCCTGACAACTTCCAACTCTTCCAACTTCCAACTGATAACTTCCACCATGATATAAAGGTCTTCCTTCATTATTAACATACCCAAAGTTGTATTTCAATTGAGTGATGTTGTATTGTTCTGCACTCAAGTCTAAAGAGCTCATAAACTGTCTGTTTTCACGCACCCCTATCTCCGCCCACAGCTCTGTACTTCCTTGTGATTATTCAAAACATTTACAATTCAGATAATTAATTCAAAAATGCAACGGAGCCATTTTTTTTAGCATGTAGCCTAAATGAAAATCCGCTGCTTGACGCGATGAAATTCCAAGAGGCGGGGCTTATCCGTTCTGGAATTAAATGTTGCAGCAAAAGACAAAAATAATTGCCATAGTTGATGTGAATGAAAATGAATAGCTTTTTTCCTAGTGACTTGGTTCATGCGTCATCATACACAGTTACAATGGTTAAAAATTCCGAATTATGAGTTGATAGAGCACCTTACTAACATATATTAAGAATAAAACTAAGTAGTGCTCCAATGCATCCAATACAAGCTTTTGCATTCATCCATGCGCACATTAGCACCAAATGCATACGGTCCCCCAGATGCAACGGGACGGCGTGAAGTTGTGGAAGACCCGAACCCATCCGTGCGTCGTGCGTCTCGTTTCATAACACGGAAGTAAAGGATCGACACCGGTCTGCAGCAGTACACCAGCCTGCTCCTTTTGTTCCAGCGGACGCGACGCACAACCACGTACGGCCAACCGGTATAACGTGCTTCACTAGAATACAAAATGTGTCTTACCTCACTCAAAGTCCGCTTCCAAATATCAAGCCCCGTTCATTCTGCCGGTAAACCAATAAATTGCAATGTTATTATTTAGTTCATTAGTGCAAGAGCAGTTGTTTGGTCCTGCGTTTGATCGGTTTGGTCTCGCGCTCTGCACAAAAAATCCTTACGAAAGTTCCCGGAAGTGGCCCCGCATCAAACTGGAGCCAGCCACACATCACAGCCACTTATGAGACCTATATTACGCTTATTTAACAATTGTCAATTAGTTTTACAAGCAAGATATATATTTTTTTATTTAATTTTTTTTATTACAGCTGGACTATTCAATACGATAGACATTTTTTTTATATATACATATATATTTTATCAGCAGGTTTTGAAATGTAGAAATGTAGTAGGCTATTTTTGTTTTGTTACTGCCCATACGCACTTTGACAATTTCAAACAACATTATATGGAGTTATCGCGAGAATTGGCCAATACAAAACTGAATTATAGGCTACATAATTTGAACCTCATATTTTTTGTAGGTCCGTTGCCCTGTTCCGCAGTAGTTTTCCACCTATAGCCTGCTTTTTGATCTGCAGATTAAACAAAAGACAGCATTGTTAATTAATCTCTAACCTACACTTTAGAGCGTAACTGACCGAACTACTGTAAGCCTAAAAACAGGTTAATAAATAGGTTACAAAATATATATCTGAAAAAGCTTTGTTTAAATTACCAATTGCTATGGCAACAGTGCAGATTTTTCATCATTCTGAAAGGATACGATACTTCCTAATTACGGTGTTGTATATATATATATTGTATGGACATATTCTAGTCATATGTGTTAATAGGTTTGCAGTCACACAAGAGATTTATGCAGGTCTCACGGCGCCCTCTTGTGGTTGTACCCGCGCAGTGCTTTGTGTAACACGGTTGTGCAACTTGACTCAGACAGACCTTGGATTTGTAGGACCTATTTTTATTATATAACTGTTACCGAACTGCAGCGTCAGGGGGATTTTACATTCTCAACCGAAGCATATTTTTCAACAGTTTTATGCAATACAAAGAAGTGGCTGCTTTTGTTATAATCAAGGACTAAGTTAGATTTTGGGCAAAATGTAGTTATATGAAATGAAGACTTAAGATTAGCTCTGCGCTGCCAAAATACTGGTGATGTTTTTTTTTTTAGACAAAATCATTTATCTTATAAGTGAATTATGTAACTTTTGCATGTCTTCAACAAGATGTAATCATTTGAATGTTCCACATTATGGCATTAAACTTATTGATCTCTATGGAGACAAGCAGATGAAGCTGCCAGGTCTGTAGAGAGGAGACTCTGCTCACAGTAGGAATGCATGTTTTTCAAGGTTTTTGGTTTTGTTTTGTTTTTTAGTAATAAGACATCAGTAATAAGATAGATAACGCTATGGAACATTCCAAGTGTAGCATCTTCGTGAAGCGAGGCTGATGGTTACTCTCAATCAGGAAAGTTACATAGTGTACCTTTTACATAATATTTCTCAATGCAAGAAGGGGGTTAGTGCAGACTAGCTATGTGCTACTAATGTATTTTCATTTTTTTAGACTTTATTGGCATCTGCATTTGTCTCAGTCTAGTGCCTCAGGACGACCGGCCAGGAGCAGTGGGCCACAAAGGGAGGATTAGAATATTGCTTACTACTTTACTACTTACATTTTAAAAAGGATATCAACAGTAGCTCAGTTGGTAGAGTGTTTGCCCTCTGATCCAAAGGTTGGTAGTTCAAATACTGCCTTGACATAAACATCATTGATTGAGTGGTCAGATCCAGTGACCCACAGGTTGGTGGTACGGTCCCAGTTCCCACAGATGTGTCAGTGTGTTCTTGGGCAAGACACTTAACCCACCTCACCCCCATTGTCTGTGTACACTGGTCTGTGAGTGTGTGTGAATCCTTGATGTAAAGAGCGTTGAGTGCCTTGAAGGTGGAAAAGTGCTAAAAATGTGTCCAAAATCACCTGGGTTGCATATAGGGGACACAAACAAGTTCTCCTCATTCTCAGTATATGGACAGCATATACTGCTGCACTAACACAGATTAGTGACCACAGGTGCTGGGGTTTAGGTAGGCAGATCAGAGAGGGTTTAAAGTAACTGCATTTCAGTATTAAGTAACTAGCAACCCACATGAGAGGCTTATGTGAGGCTCGTTTTGTTCCCTGATTGGATAATCATCTTGAGAATCAGAACAGCAAATCCATGGGATATCATGTCCAGTGTTTGTATAATTAAGAATAAATCAGCATTACAATTATTGTCAGTAAAAGTTATTTTTGATTTGAACATGTCTACCTTATATCCGGGGACACAGTTTGGTCATGTTTATATAATTTAAAATGAAAACATGAAAACATACCGTTACATGCAGTTCCTTTAACTTAAATGATATACAAAATAGAACTACGCAAGGGCATGTTAGTCCTTCTTATTACTTGCAGTCAAAACATCTCGACAGTATAATACATTGGAAACATATGCGCAATACCATTTAGAAACGGTATAATGCTTATTGTCCTTTAGAGGGAGCCATCTACCACCTAGTCTTTCTGGATCCTCTTCATCCCCAGTTAAAATCATACTAGGCCTTCTGTTTCCTGGCAGATCCTCTAACCTCAGCGTACCCGTATATTTACTACTGCTACTACTACTACAACTACAACTTCTACCTATTTGTCTTAATCATACATAACTACAGTAGAACAATTTGGCAGCTAAGTCTTAATTTTCACTTTCAGTTACAGACTTTTACTTCGCATGTATGTGTTTATACTGGCCAACAATGATAATCTATATTGGTTTAAATTCCCCATTGAGATACGTTATAATGCCATACTGTGAAACATTCCAGGAAAACCAGTAACATCTCCATGAAGACAAGCAGGATAATAAATAATAAACAATAAACTATCACATACATACATAACCATAAGTTTTTGAAAATGACACAAACATTTGTTCTTGATCCGGAGTGTGAGTTTTTCAAAGACATGCAAGAAATCTCAAACCGTGTTAGAGCTGGATCTCGTCAGATAGTGTGAATGTGGTGTGTGCGTGAGCGTTGGTGTTGCTCGGTGGGGCCGATGGCACAGATTGGCAGCCTCGCTTCTGTCCAGGGCAGCTGTGGCTAGTATCTTAATAATGCATACAATTGTGAAGCGACTTTGAGCGTCTGGAAAAGTGCTACATAACACTAATGCATTAAGTCTTGAATGCAACACAATGCAGGATTACTCAGACATGCATGAATCACTCAAAAGTTGATTTAGCATAACATCTCTCATTCAAAAATAAATAGTAATCAAAAAACCTAATAATAAAACATAATAACATAGTGCAATATTAAGACCCATACCTCTATCTATCACCCATGACCAGAGTCCTTATAGTGCAGATTTGCGGGTGACGTCAGGGCTATCCTGTTTCACCCCTTCTCTTTTTCAGTGGTTTGTTGGCACGGGCCTTGTTTTAATCTGTTTAAGTATTCAGCCCTCTGTGTCAATGAGTGCGCCCTGTCAGAGGCATCGATCTGGACAAACTTACAGGACATTTTTCAAGCTCTGCTCTCAACAGAAGACCAACCAAAACGACGTCCAATTATCTCTACATTGATTTTTATCTTTGTTTCGCTCAGGACTGGACATGGTGTTTCCTGAAACATATAGATGGTTCTTGTCATTTTGTCGTAAAAATAACAGATGATGGAACAGAGAAGAAAGTTTGTTGAGCTACCTTCATTTACTATATTAGTCTAGTGAAGTAGGTCTGCACCCCGTCTATCAAACGGTGCAGTATGTAACTTTTCTGGTGAAGGTTCTGCCGCATGCTCGTATCCATGGAGATGTTGTTGCTTTGCCTGGGATGTTGCAAAGAGTGGCATTAAAAATACCTATCGTCACTGAGGCAATTAGCTCACACTAAGAATGCATATTTTTCAAAGTATTAGTATTGTCACGATACTAACATTTCAAACTCAATTTCGATACTAAGGAATAGACTTGATATTCCGATACCACAATCACAATAAAAACACAATTTATACAATAGAATAGTATTTTCAACATTAAATCATAGCACTTCCTTTTATATTACCATGTGTCTTTACATCTGTGTAATACCTCAGTCGTCGTATGTTCCACAGTGGTTCATGGGCGTGTACTAGTCTATGTGGTCTCATACTTGTACTTACTTATACTTAAGATCATTCTAAATCCATTCAGGAAAGGTTCATTTCTGTCCTGTGAATGTGACTTTTTTAGTATCAAAACCTGCTCAAATGAGTATCTAGTTTTGATACTAGTTTTATTATCAAATATTAGTATTTGAAAATTTGATTTTTGATACTTTTGACAACCCCACAAAGTATCTTATAAGCAATAAAAGCACATGCAAGATAGGTACATTTAATGCCACTTTGTCTCCATGGAGATAGACACATTTAATGTGTGAAACATTACAGGTAATGCAATACCATTTCTAAGAAAACAAGCAGGAAAAAGTTAGGAATGGAGATTGACTCAATTCCACGTCAAGGCCAGGACATGGAATGGATGCTGTGACTGCCAATGGTCAACTCAGAACGAACACACTATTATGCCTTTTTAAATAGATTTTTGTTTGCCCATTTTATAATGTGCTTATCTGAGGTCTACAAGCTATAGTTTTTATGGACTTATTTGGATTGTGTTTTTTTTTTTTGAAAAACATTCCAAAAATAAAAGGAAACTTTCAAAAACCAGACTTGGGGGGACTATCCATGGATTTGTCTCCAGTAGGTTAG
>KN473808.1:6130-16264 GCA_000787095.1 Periophthalmodon schlosseri
TGTTAATGATGGCGTTAGATGTCTATATAACAAGAGCTGCTCTGTCAGTGTTAGCGCCTGACTGTGAAGGCAGCGGGCTCACAGCTTCGGGTAAGGGTTTTAGAAAGAAAATAGGAAACTAGATTTTGTTGCTGTTAAAGCACACCTTGAAAGATTTATTTGAGATGGACTAACCTTAAATCAGTAAATCAACAAGGGTTGTGTATTCGAAAAATGTTACTGCATGTGATAAATACTTCATAATAATATAAATGGAACAATAGAATACTACGGCGAAAGCCATTTAGTTCCTTGCATTGCAGATATTAAGAATGTCCACAACTATGCAGGTGACACACTGGCAGCGGGTAAATATGGACCAGTGGATTCGCTGTGCCACTGCATCTAACAAATCAGTGTGTGGATGCAAAACAACTTTCTCCAGCTAAACTCAGACAAGACTGAAGTCATAGTTTTTGGCCCACAGAAACATAGAGAAAGTGTCAGCAGTCACCTTGCTCTAAAACCTTCAGATCAGGCTGGAAATCTAGGGGTAATAATGGACCCAGACTTGAACTTTATCAGCCACATCTAATTAATAACATCTGCAGCTTGTTACCATCTAAAAACATTGCAAAAATTAAAGGTATACTGTCAGAACCAGAACCTTGGAGACACTTATCCATGCATTTGTCTCCAGTAGGTTAGACTACTGTAACGGCCTGCTCACTGGCCTCTCTAATTGTGCGAAGTTAGCTGCAGTACATCCAGAACACTGCTGCTTGGGTCCTGACTAGAACCAGGAAGTGCAAGCACATAAGTCCTGTGCTCAGGTCTCTGCACTGGCTCCTGTGGCTCAGAGAATAGACTTTGCAGATCTGCTGTGTACAAGTCTCTCCATGGCGTAGCACCACGTACAAGTATAAGTACATCTCCGACATGTTAGTGCCATATGAATCATTTCGCACTCTGAGGACTTCAGGGACCGGCCTCCTGCTGGTGCCCAGAGTCAGGGCTAAACATGGGGAATCAGCGTTTCAGTTTTATATTACATTATGTTATATATTTAAGTTCTGTGAAGCACTTTGAATTACTTTTGTACGAATTGTGCTATACAAATAAACTTGTCTTGCCCCTAGTTTTGTATTTACTGCACCGATCAAATTAACCTGCATTATTTAGCCATGTCCTCTCTCACCGTGCCCTTCCTCTGTTCTCAGCTCTTGCTAGCACCACCTCAGAACAGCCTCTAAACTTTTCAGAGACAGTTGTGTGGACTTTGTCAGGCAGGACTATAGTTTAGGCCTGTTGTATCTTTACAGCGCTCATTAAGGCACAATGAAGAGACTTCTCCTGCAGCTTTATGCCGGCTGGCAGCTGCTGGCCGTTCCACCGAGTGCAAGTTACAGACAGTCCCCATAAACAAGCAGCACACTGTAGAGACACGCGGGCTCAGCTTTAGCCTGTGTGCTATGTGTACTGCAGTGGTGCGTGCCAGCCGCTCGGCATTATGGGTCTGTAAGCTGCTGCTCTGCACCTTCACGTATACAAAAGGCTTTAAAGTAAATATAAAGACAATATAGTGACAATGCAAACTGAGAACAAATGTATAGAATAACTCCTTAAGCAAAAAGAGGGAGCAATATGTAATACAAAAAGAAACCAGGAAAGTAAACAAACAAAACTGAAAATGTTTGAGATGATGTAGGCTGATTCACAAGGCGATGACTAAAGGCTGATGTTCTCAACTTAACACCCAAGCAATTTGAAATGCTATTCCAACTATGATTATGTAACCAGCTGAATTTACACTTTTCCAGATTTTAGAGAGTCAACACGTCATATCAAGCTGCCAAAAATAAATGATGTATTGAGTTCACATGAGTCAGAAATCTCTCATCATGTGGTTGCAGATATACTTTGGTTATTGTCTACGTGAAATTTGGCACCACTTGAAAGAACAGCAAGTTAAGTCTTATATTATGCAAAACTAGCCATGTTAGAATGTTCTTCAAAAACATACCTGGAGTTTTGTTTTGTTTCATTTACACATGTCTGCGTATCCCCTTTATTATTATTCTACATCTCCAAAGCTCAACTCCAGGTATGTTTTTGGTGAGGAAACAACTTATAACACAGAAAATAACATAAAATAACATACCTCTCCTATAGTACACTGTAGTACCTATGAATTACCTAAAATAATCTGTGCTAGTTTATAAAAGGACGGTGGTAGAACAATTGTACATGGAAAAGTATGGAATATATAATTATTCTAAATTAGGTTTTGGTAGGACTGAAAATGCCCCTGGAAAATTGTCAAACTTTATTTCAACTGTCCCTTGAGTACTATAAGAACCAGACATAATCACTGCGTATTGGTCTAGTAATAGATTTGCCCTTAGCCATCTTTGCTTTCCAGAAATTCCTAAATTCTGCTTATTCCTATCCAAAAGATATTTCAACTGCAACAAAAATTTTAACCAACTCACACCGAGAGGTCAAATGCCTTTAAACAAAAGCCATTTCTGGACTAAACATTTGGAATAGAAGCTTTCATCACCCCCTTTATCAATCTTAAAATCCCAGCATGCACCTGTGATGTGGAGGGGCGTACAAAAGTCACAAGAAAGACAAAACTGCAGAAGTGTCGTCAGTTTGACAGCGCGCCTGAGGCCTCGCTGCAGCCTCGGAGCACACTCGAAATACAAAGCAGAGCGTAAAGGACTTCTTCAGATCCAAAAGTCAAGTCATTTGGAGCAGACAGACAGCAATATGAAACTAAACCCTCTGCCCTTTAACAAAGCAGGGCACGATACATCAGGGCCATGAACGATGAGATGGTAAGATATGGTTCACAGTAGGGGTGGGCAATATTGACACAAATGTTTTATTTATTTATTTATTTATTTATATTATCCTGATAAGATATTGTGGTAGAAATTTCCGCGTTGTTTTGCTTTTCCGATGTCCAAGATACATTGCAAGTATTTAAGTGTTGTTGCCCCATTGCTCTGGGCCCACTAATCGCAGAAGCTCTAGCCTCATTTCCACTGGCACGGTTCGCTTGGGGCTGCCTTGGCGTGGAACAATTGGGATGGGGTCACCCGCGTTTCCATTACAAACGTCCCAAGCTGCTTTTGGGCACGGCACAGATCTAGCAAGACAGACCCAGACGTAGGCCTGCGCCACCACGAGGCAAAGGACAGCTATAAAAAGACTGACGCTACATCAACACAGATCAACAGCAGCACGACAATGAGCTTGCGGAGGTTGGGACTGGATACGCCTCCACACAGTCACTGGAGGACCAGCAGTACGCTAGTAGAGGCGCGTGTGACATTTCTCAGATAAATGATCGTCATTAAGATGGCAAAAAACAGATATAAACATAAAATAATAGTTTCTCACCAGACACTGACTTGATCTACCGCGATATTTCCAGTGATGGCAAGTATATGTTGAGCCTTATCCAGCTGTTTCCTGTTTATCGATGCACGTGACTCCCATCAAGATAAAAATATTACATTTGCAATGTATAATGCAACTAGCACTAGCAAACCCAAATATGTTAAATAAAGAGAGGTTAAAATGCGGTGTAGAGGTGCAGATACATTAAAAAACTGACGATAAAGCGGAATTAGTTTTCGCTTTAGCCTCACAGCGCCACAAACTTGGAATACTAAATGCCTTTTTGTGATTCACTGAAATCAGCCTTATGTGTGTATATTTCGGGTACGATTTAGATTTAATTAAGTTAATATCAGTTGTTCACGTAGCAGAGCCCTGTCCCTGGACCTGGAGCCGTACCCGGAGCATGGAAACACAACTTGGCTGGAGTTGCTGCTGGTCCTCCAATGATATATGGTGACATGAAGGTGCGGATTTTGCATAAAAAACACCCCCTTTAGCGTTCTTGAAATGCACCTGTGATGTGGAGGGGTGTGCAAAAGTCACAAGTAAGACAAAACTGCAGAAGTGTCAGAAATTACAGATTTTTCATGAAAACACCAAAGTGTAGTTATATCACCAAAGTCCAGTTATATCCAAAAGGCAGAAAAACATATGTTGAAGAGAAAATGAATGAAAGCCAAGTGTGGGATAAAACTCCAGCTAATTACAGACTACACTGTTCAACAAAAGTGAGTCTTAAATGTTGAAAATCATTTGAAATGATGAGTTACTTTTAAGATGATTTTAAAAGTAGCGTTATGCAAAAAAAAAAAAAAAAAAAATGTGTCTGTTATAAAACAGTTGCTTAAATGAAGATCAAAAATAAAATGAAAATGAACGTATTTTAGTTGAAAGCAGTGAAATCCATCTTAATTATTTCTGTTCATTCTTTTTGCTTTTATTACCTCCAAAGAAAACTCGACCACATCAAAGTAAGGGGCCAAAGTCATCTTGATCATTTCTCAGTGGAACTTGCATAAGCGCCAATAAATGAGTGTGTGTTTACCTGAAGGTTATCTTAAGCTGTGCAAGCAGAGCCCCACACTGCTTTCTATGGCTTTAATAGGCACACGGCAATTATTAGTGACAGAGCTACAGCCTCTCCATTATCTGTCCATTATGTATACATCTGACTACAATATTAATAACATCTGAGTGAGTATTGTTTTGAAGAATACTTTTGGTGTGTATTTTTCTAAGTGCGGTCACCTCTCCACAGCTCTAACTTGGCCCGGTGGAGAGATAAGTTTAATGCCATACTGTGGAACATTCCAGGGTAGGCATAAACATCTCCATGCAGTCAAAAAGGAGGTGTGCCATCCATCAGAAAAGTTACAGTGTGTCCCTTTATATATAAATATAACATCACACATAGGCAGACGCTTTTCAAATCCACTGTGCCATTATTTGTTCTAATGGGAGCTCCAAACACACATGAGGCTAGTTATTATGAAGTGCCTATAGTCTTCAATTATGTGTGATTTTTGTCAGCAGTCGTAATAAGGACTCACCGTACATTTTATTTATTTATTCTCGCTATAGCTCTTGCCCCGTCTCATTATAAAGCAACAACATTTCTCAAATAAATCTTTACCAACATAATAAGCTAAATTGCATCCCGCCTCTCTCTCTAAATGCTGCTGGTGCCTACTTGCTTTAAGAGTTATTGATGCTTGATGAGAATGAATGTCCCCTCCGAGTAATGCCATTAATGGACACTGAATCCTACTTGTGTTAATTAAAAGTTAATGGTATGAAAAAAATGAAAAGAAGAAACTTTGGCCCCAATCCTCATTACAGCACAAAATGTTGTGAAAATACGCTTGGCGAGGTAATTAGACATTTTACATAGTGGAGCGTGAATAGGCTGTAAAAGACGCCCATAAGTTCAGTGTTATGTTGTGACGTCTCATAAATCTATAGCCTTTTTTCCACCGGCACAGTTCACCAGGGGCCGCTTTGGAGCGGCTCTGTTCGGTACAGGTCCCTCCAGCTGAGTTGCATTTCCATATCCCGGGTACGGCTCTGGGTCAAGGGGCAGGGCTCTGCTCCGTGAGACACTGATGTCACCCAAGCATAAGCTCATGTTTTCTCAAAAAGTAAAATCTAAATCGTATCAGAGTTATGCTCATAATTGTATGGACGATCTCCGAGATTCACAAAAACATGTTTAGTAATTCCAAGTTTTTAGTGCCGTGAGACGAGGCTACAGCTAGTGTAAATACAAACCACATGGCGGCTCAACGTTGCCAAAACTGGAAATACAGCGGTTTATCACAAGATCAAGCCAACGTTTGGTGAGGAATTATTATTTTATGTTTATGTCTGCTTTTTGCCATCTTGTTTTCGCCTCATTCTGCGTTCTCTCCTGTCCAAAAATCTCGTTTGATTGATAACCGGCCCCAGACCCGCTGGGAGCTAGGACCCACTTCGGACCCCTCAAATGGGGAAGTACGGTTTACTTAGGACAGTGGAGACACTTGTGACCCGTACCGATCTGCTCCAAAGCGAACCAGCTGAAACGAGGCTTGAGTGCTGAGAAAGCAAGAACAGAAAATGGCTTTTCAGTAAAACATATAGAGCAGAGGCAGAGGGTGGTGACGTTGTTTGATGATATTACTGTAATGAAACACAAAGGTACGGATCACTAAAAACAATAAAACTCATCTTCACAATTTGCTCCAATAGCCGTGACCAGATTGTCGGAGCTTTCTCTTCAGTGGAGCAGACTCGAACGTTACGCTTTTAATGGGCTGTTTTCTGTGTTCAGACACTATTTTTATTGTAATTAGTAGGCTTCTTGGTTTGTTAATGTGAAATTCTAGAGCTGTGATACATTTGGTTGTTTTTTTGTCCAACCCAAAATACAGAACAAAGGACGTTTAAATGAAAATGATGATGATGACGATCTTGTGATACATTTTGTTAATGGTATATGCAAAAATTAAACATAAAATGAGCTGATTGTGTTTATTTAGAAAATGCAAAACTGGATACACTGGTGCCACAAATGCACTTTAATAATCTGGTGATAAACATTTACTCACACCTGCACCTGTTTTTAATGTTTTAAATGGACCTATCCAGTTATTTGTTTTGTTTGTTTTTGTTTGTATTCGTTGTATTATAACAGGGCGCTCATGAAAAAAGAGAGTCTGGTACTCACATTTTAAAAACCAAAACAACACACAAAAGTGACCCAAACTGTCCCCTGGCACCACCACACTATTACTGCTTCCTGACACATGCCAGCGTTCTCAGTGATGATGTGAAGTCATGACTTTGCCCGTTTAAAGGGCTACAAGTGACTATTACCCCTGCGATCCATGTGACAGATTCAGGCTATCACTGCCACCAGCAAAACTACATCCAATCAATGAGAGGTCTCAAAACACATGTCAGCTATGGTAGAGTGGTTAGCCCTTCTGTTTCAGAGCAAGGAGGTTGAAGGTTAGATCTTGGTCTCAGCGAACTACAATCTCTTTGTAGACTGCATGTCATACTTTATAGCCATATTATTTGGGGATAAATAGTGTCATTAATGTGTTATACCTCAAGTCCATAGTTCCTAAAAAGGGTCCTGCCGTGCATTAACCTCATGTCATTAAGTCACATGCATTTTTTTACAGATGCCAATTTGAGGACTTAGTTTTGATCATTCAAAAGAAAGAAAAAGAAAATGGTTTATTGTTATGCTAAAGGGTCCAGTTCTAAAGTGTACCTTTTCTAACATCACTTGAAGCCAGTTGGAGGAAATGCATAAAGCTGGGCTTACACTGTGCGATTTTGTACGATTTTAAAACGTTCCAAATGATTCCCAAACTCACATAGTGTGACTGAATCTCATATGAAGCTCACGACAGAAGTGTGCCCACTGTACGGAGCGATGGTCATATACACTGATCTGCTCACTCTGTACAAGGGACATGAGCCAGGACATGTGTACAGGGCTGTGGACACATTTATGTTTCCACTATATGAGTTTAAACACGTATACACACGCGTTTAAACTCACAAAACATCATAGGCACACATTAGCTAACCTTTGGCACTGTTACCTGTAGCACTGCTTTGTTTAAACTGACTTTTGTCACCAAACCTTTCTGGGTCTTGTGTGTCAGAGGCTTATCGGCCCAGCTCACTGGAGCTGTGTTTATGTCCGCCTGCAGTTGTATTTTACTACACACACTGCTCTCACCCGGCTTCAGCAGCACTCGGACCCTATGACTCATCACAAATAATCAAAGATGTCTGATATCCCGATCAGCAGTGGTACCTCATCAAGAGCAGGTAATCACAGCTTGTAACCCCATAGACACTGCACAACACTGACACACAGAGTAGCCAAACCTTGGACAGATTTTTAAATTGTCGTGCGACTAAAATCCGTGTCCAAATCTGACCGAAACTCACACAGTGTAAGACCAGTTTAATTCATTGAGATTCAATCAGAGTTTACACTAATTATTCTTCTGACTCCTGTTAATCCCGATTATGTTTGTGCTGTAACTTCTGTACGTCTGTCCATCTGTCTGTGTGAAGCCTATACTCTCTGAGGAGATGCTAATAGGATCTTAGCAGAACTCTGATTAAAAGGACACTGGCTCCTCTGAGACCACCCCACAGTTTGGCTTTTTTCTGCGCGCCTCTATCCCTCAGAGCGACACAAACCTTGGGTACAGGAACAGAAGGGCCCGATAGCATACTCATGCCGTGCCAGCTAATTAAATTAAGCCTGCTTTAATAAAAGAGGAAGTCAACTTAACGCTTTTATCCCTGGTCTGCCATCAAAGGAAGAGGGAAAATACACAACCTCCAGATATGAATTTCTTGCTGTTACAATGTATTGACGCTACCCCAGAGCAGCTCTCAACCTTGTGGTGGAAATAGAAAACAAAAGTACATTATTATTGAAGAGCAAAACACTTAATCAAGGCATTTTCCTCTTCCTTTCAACATTTACAGTACTGTACCAAAGATTTTAAGAAGCCAGAAACAAAGAATTGATTCAAAATGCGAAAAATATGAGGAAAGATGAAAGACTTCAGGGGTGTGAACTTGTGAAAATGTAGTGTTCAACTCAGCAATATAACTTAACCCTGGAGAACCCAAGAACCCTTTTCTTCTTTAGTAAATTATGAACAATACATTAAATTACTGCTATGAGTTCACTGAACACTGAAATATCCACTTTTTCAATCTTAACCCTTTATTCCCTAATTTAGGATCAGGGCCAAATTTGACCCATTGGGCTTTAGGCGTATCATTTCAAAGAATCACAATAACAAACACTGTTAATGCAAACTATTTTAAATTTAGGAAAATAATTAGTCAACCACACAGATACAATGAGACATGAGACAATGTTCTTTTTTGCTTTATTTGTTGCATGTTAGAACTGAATTTCAAATGTTTCAAATGTCAAAGAACACAAGGCCAAAATCACTACCACTCTGGCTCATTTTAGTTCAATATTCATCCACTAGGTGTCTCTATGCAGGTGCCAGAAGTGGCATTCTGGGCTTTTGAAGTTAAATTTTACATTTTTTTTTTGTTTGTTCAGCAATTAACTGCAGCCAAATTTGACCCCGTGGGTTCTCCAGGGTTAAAGATGCATTATGTCACTTTTCTGGGGTGCTTGTCTCAGTGAGCAGCATCACCTCTTCACAGATATGACCTGTAACTTGGCTTGGTGGTATCGCCTGATTTTCTCCATAGTGATGGACTGGTTAATGCCATATTGTGGAATGTTCCAGACCATAACATCTCCATGGAGACAAGCAGGAAAATTACATAGTGCATCTTTAAAGAACTTCAGGAAAGGCAAAAAATGAATCTATAAACAAAAAAACAAAAAAAAAGTAAATATATTTTTTCACTTGTCACTGATGATTCTGCACAATACTGTACATCAAAAACAGCTGTGTTTGATGGTGATAAATCGCGGCAGTAAAACCAGTATTTCGCTGTATTTCATCATGATAGAAAGTGTAGATTATTGCCACACTTTTGAGGAGCATAGGTTTTTTATGAAGTGGACCTTTTGGTTTGAGAATTTCTTTTAACAAAAAAAAAAAAAAAATCAATATTAAGTATAGGTGGTTGTGAGTGCAGATAAAAGAAGTGTCCTTTCACCTGTATGTGCCTGTAAAGACTTCATCACTTCCTTTCATGTTTTTAAGGATCTTTTATATTTTAAGTCAAAACTGCTGGACTAAGGTTTTTCATATTGAGCCAAAAGGAAATGAAAAGTCAGAACAGGGCAAAGGGCAAAATGAAGAAAGCATTATCATAAATTTACATGAGAAAAATCAACCACTTTATGGAGATGGATTTAAGAAAGTGAAACCAGGCTGACTACAAACGGATATTGTAAATAATAAAGGAATCAAATGCTTTCCTGTCACGTTTAAAACATTCTGCTTGATGTGGGAACAGAGCAACTGAACTGAACTTGCTGCTAGGATACACAGTTGCAGAGTGGTTATCAGTATTGCTTCTCAATAAGGAGGTTGAATGATATAACTTTCCGAATTGTACTATGTAGCTGTGGTTGTCCTCATAAATAACTCCACAACCAGAACTTATTCAAGCATCACATGAAGGCCACATTGGTGTGAAATCAATGACTGGGCCTTGATGCCTATCTGAGTTACAGTCTGACTGGTCATAAGTTATTGAGTATGGAGCTGTTTAGGTTTG
>KN473808.1:16311-32342 GCA_000787095.1 Periophthalmodon schlosseri
AAGAACATAATATGCTTTTCTCTGACACCAGACAAAGTACAGTAACTCCTGGTGCCTCTACCAATCTTGTATAAAGAGAGTACCACTGTTTTTAGTTCAATGTATGCTAAGAACAGAGAACCAAAAGTTACAATATAGACATGCAGACTCCACTCACTGAATTGAAAACACAGCTAATTGAACAAAAACAGATACATTACAAGAAATGGACCGATATTTTGGTTGACTCATATATTGGGCCAACATTTGCCATTTTAGGTGTATTGGTTTTCAGCCTTGATATGTTGGAAAGACAGAAAGACAGACCTAAACCAGGTCTATGGCAGGACTTTTCCAGATTTAGACTAGGGCTGGAATTTTACCCACACTTCACAAATATGTGGATTGTAAAACTAGGGATACTCCAATTCTGGACTTGCTGTATGCCAGTTCTAAGGAGGCACACAGTGCCACTGCCCTGTCCCCACTGGGATGATCAGACCACAGTCTTGTCCTGTTAATGCCTCAGTATGTCCCTGCAGTGAAGAGGCAGACTGCCACTACTAGGACTGTAAGGAAGTGGAGCCAGGAAGCCAGCCATGCCCTTCAGGGCTGCTTTAAGACCACAGACTGGGATGTGTTCTGCCGGCCCATGGGGACAACATTGACAGCATGATAGACTGTATTAGAATACATCAACTTCTGTGAGGATACAGCCATCCCCATATGGACTGTCCGTTGTTGTCACAACAACAAGCCCTGGATCACCAGCCAGTCGAAGGATCTGCTGACCCAGAAGGAATGGGCCTAGGGAGTACTCTGTGAGTAGTATCATGTGCTTCACGGAGACCTGGCTTTATGGGAACTTCCCGGACCACAGTGCCATACCAGACTTTGTGGGCAGATAGAGACACTCCCCTTAGCGGTAAGAAAAAGAGCGGCAGCTGAAGGATCTGCTGAACAAGAAGAAGTGGGCCTTCAACTCTGGAGACAAAGACAAGTTGAAGAATACAGCAGCAGCTCAGATCCCTGGTGGCCCCTGCCCTGGACCCTCTACAATTTGCATATCAGTCCCATGTTAGTGTGGATGATGCTGTCATCTATTTTCTGTAGCGTGCTCACTCTCACCTGGATAGTGTTAAAGGTTCTGTGAGAATAGTGTTCTTTGATTTCTCCAGTTCCTTTAATACAATCCAGCCCTTTCTGATGATTGAGAAGCTGCTCAGGATGGCTGTAAGCTCCTGTATAGTCTCCTGGATTAGAGATTACTTGTCAGGCAGGTCTAAGTACGTGCAACTGATGTCTGTCTGATATCATGGTCAGTAATGTAGGAGCTCCCCAAGGTACAGTTCTGTGCCTGTTCCTGTTCACTCTGTACACCTCTGATTTCCAGTACAGCTCTGGGTCCTGCCACTTGCTGAAGTTCTCTGATGACTGTGGTGGTAGGGTGTATCAGAGATGGACAGCAGCTGGAGTAGAGGACACTGACTGCAAATTTTGTGGAGTGGTCCCATGCAAACCATCTGTTCCTGAACATTGTCAAGACCAAAGAAATGGTGATAGACTTCAGGAGGAAGAGGACACCAGTGGAGTCCATCACCATCCAGGACCAAGAGGTAGACTTGTGGACTGCTGCAAGTATCTGGGCGTCCACGTGAATGACAGGCTGGACTGGACAAACAATAGTAATGCTGTCTACAAGAAGGGCATGAGTAGACTCTACTTCCTGAAAAGGCTCAGGTCTTTCAATGTGTGCAGCAAGTTACTGGAGATCTTGTACCAGTCTGTGGTGACCAGTGCCCTTCACTGTGGTCTGCTCCGGGAGCATCATCAGCAAAAGGGTTAGGGTTAGACATTGACAAACTGATCCATAAACCTGGTCATGTGATCGGCTGTGAACTGAAGACTTTTGTCACAGTGAGGAACAGGAGGACACTGGACAAACTGCTCTCCATCATGGACACTTCTGCTCACCCACTGCACCGGACTATAGAGGAACAAAGGAGCTCATTCTCCAACAGGCTCCTACAGCTCTGCTCAAACAGTGAGAGATACAGGACTGCATTTATACCACACTCCATACAACTGTACAACAACTCACCCTTATGTAAGAGATAACCCTATGCCATGTCAAATTACCATTTCATCTTTGCACTGTTTCTCCTTACCCACCTCTTTGTATAATTGTGCCTTATTTGACATCAGTCTCTTGCTATTTTTACAACTTATTTAGAATGTATTATTGCCATTTACATGTTTGTTCTTTGTTTTTATATTATATTGTAATGTGAAAGCTTCTGTGTCCAAATAATGTGGTCTAATTAAACTTGTGAAAATACCAAATCTTCAGCTAACTCACTCACTAACGTCTCCTTCCTGCTGTTGTCCCGTATAAATCCTCACAATCTAATAAAATGATAATTTGGGGAACATGATCTAAAACAATATGTCATGTAAAAACCCATATTGGTTGATCTATACACACGACAATAGAGTAAGTCATTTTGGTATGGGTCAGTGTGGGAGTGGGCTGTAGGTGTCAGGCCATAACAGTAGAAGGGGAATCGCGGCTGCTTTGGTTCAACAGGCCGGTGACAGAAACGGAGGAGAGAGAAAAGAGGCTCTCTTCGTGCTCATTATGTAAACGAGGTGCATGACTGTTCAGCGGCTCCCTCGAGAGTTAATTACAGTGGCTTCTCAGACTAATTGGCTGAAACTAAAGAATTTGCCATTTCTTATTCCCATGCTCACTCGCCCCAATACCCCGCTTTCCTCCTTCTCCCTCTCCCCATCACTCTCTACCATTCCCCTCGTTTTTGTTTCCCCGTCTTTCTCTCCAACCCAGTTCTTCAACCTGCTTTCTCGTTTTTCTGCCTCTTAACATCGGCCTTCCAGTTTTGTTTTGTGACGTCCAAAAAGAGAAAAAAAAAAAACTGGCGATGATGCTTAATTTGGGCATCTGCTCCAGCTGGCAGAGGATAAGCAGATTTTTGCATGGCTAATACCAGCTATTTGGCCAGACTAATCGCTACTGGATAAAGAAGAAACGGCGTCTCGCAAGTCACCATCACACGAAAACAAAAAAGAGAGATAGTGAAAGCTGGCATCTCATTCCGTCCTAAATGGATGCAAATTAAATTCCAAAAGACACTGATAACAAGTTGGGAAGGAGAAATTAAAGTGGGCAATACTGAGAATTATTATTAAAACAGGGCAGGGAGAGGAACCCGGAGCTTTGATTTTTATAGGACAGTGCAAAGGAGCTAACAGCTATTTTGGACACAGAGAAGAGATACACGCAAGCAAAGGCTGCGGAGCAACTCTTTCATGTTTTTCACATAGAGGTCAGTTGTACAACAAACATGTAATAGGCTTAGGCTACTTTCCAGATACAGGTAGAATACCAGTATGAAGGTTTGTGGTAGTCATCAAGGATTTGGGTAAAATTTCTCAATGAAATGTTACTATTCATTTCATTTTTTTTATGTGTTGTTTTTTTATGTGTTGTTTTTTTATGTGTTGTTTTTTATGTTCTAAAATCAGGACTCAGTTCACATACATGATTATTAATATTTAAGAGAAGCTTGAAATACAAACAGCTAAACTAATACAAGACTCCCATATATTTCATCAAATATTTGTAGCAGTCTAAACTGGTTAGCCAGACTTACAGTATGGAAATAAGGTACTAGTGTGAGTGTTGTTTTGATGATCTACAACATTTGAATATCAAGTATATTGTTAATATTTTTTTAAATGCTTGAAAAAAGTGATAAAACTGGAAAAATGTAGCCTGTACACTTTCAAATAAGGGTATAAAGTGACTTCTCCTCTGGGTAATTTTACTTTTGAGTCATTTGAGTCCGAGAGTCTGATACTTAAAACTCAGCTAATACATTCAAATAAATGTTTTAGCACATCTCTGCTGGATTGACATATCATTGGGATAATGGGATTTTAAAAATGTTGTGATATTATGTTTGTTAGCAAGCCAGGCTAGCAACATGTGATTTGTGGCCCGTCTCTTACAACTGTCAGTTTACAGTTTGTAAAACAGTGCCTCAAAAAGTGCATTTACTTCTCCTTTTATGCTCTGATGAATAAAAATATAGTAACAGTAGTAAAAAGTGGCAAGAATCCAAGTGATTCTGTTTTAATAAAAGCACATCTTCCAGTCAGTCATTTTGACGACCATTTACTGTAGAAAAAAGTGACAGAAACACTTTTGTATTTCATAAACAATCATCACAGCCCAGTGGTGGTGTGCACAATATGATTAGCCACTCTCTCAGTAAAAAAAAAGAACACTTTTTTGCATGTGCTTGTATCTGCACCTAGACAGCTGCCGTTTTAAAGATAACCAGCGTTTTCAATAGGCTCGGCTCTGAAATACTATTTATTCAGTTGTAATGAGGAGATATTAAAGCGAAAATGAGCAAGAGCCAAAACAGAAGCGAACATGAAATAACTCAAGATAATATTGGAATAAAGAAGCAGGCTCTAAGACCATGAAAGCTTTTTAATACTATTAGTAACTTTTTTCCATCTGCAATGTCTCATCATTGTGGAGTTGTGTATTTCATAAAACCTTATATTTTTCATATTCTGTTCTTGAATGCAAACTTTATTGGATATTATTTTGTCCCTATTCAGTATGTGTTGTGTGCAGTATAAAACAAAATGCCTTAAAAAAACCATAAAAGTTAATTATCTTACAGTAACTTTTCTGCTGGGGTGTCCGCCACCTGCTTGTCTCCATGTTGAGATGTTATTGCTTTGCTTTCCACAGTAAGGCATTACAGTTAGACAAGCAGATCACGGCACTCGGCCAAGGTCAGATCTGTATATTTACACTGTGGATAAAACCCTTTGTGCGAAGTCTGTGTAATCCCTCAGTCGTCCAGGTATGATCCATAGTAAAAGAAAAATTTAATTCTATCAACTGGACAACAAGTTTTTTGAGTGAAGACGTTTTGCTGCTCATCCAAGCCGTTTGTTCAGTTCTGGTCAGATTGCTGGTGGACACTGCCTTATCTGTGGGGAGAAGCTAACTACACTGAAACTAACCCCCCTGTTGTTTACAGTTTCTGTTGGTTGGCTGGGTCTATTGAACTACTCTAAGGGTGAGATGTGCCTTTGGATGAAACAATTTACTTAGATGTGCAAGAGACAGTTCTGGCCTAAATGAGTGCATCTTTAGACCAATAATAAAAAAAAAAAACTTTAAATACAGGCTCACGTTTTGCTGATGAGAAATAGACTAGGTATCTTCATTTCATAACATTTCACAAAATAATTATAATTTGTTAGCTAATACAAAAAGAACATGTTGTAAAATTCAGGAATGCTTCAACTCACTGGAGATTTAGCCACAAAATAAAAACAATGGTCTGAGAAAGCGGCATGAATCAGAAAACACAACATTTCCATAAAAAATCCATCTGAGACTAGGACAGTTTTACAGCAAAGACACAGAATTTAATTTGGCACCAAAAATATCACCACATCAAGAACAAGTCAAATTCCTGAGATTCTGCTCGTGATCGGTACCACAGTTTCATGGTATTTTTGAAGAAAGGCGAACCAAGTTTTCAGAAACAATATTGCACTTTGACACTTTCAAAATTAGATTGACTTGTTAAAGATATTGTCAATCATGCAAAACAGGCAACACAATATGTCATGTCATATCTTGACATGAGCAAATCTACTCCCGCAAACCTTTTTTTCCAAAGTTAAGGCCAACTCCTTATGACTTACAGTGAATCTTATAAAAAATAATCCAATGTTAAACTTTAATTTCCAACTTTTTCACCAGACTCTGTGAAGTTTGAACATAGCTGTGCAGATCTTTGACAGTCGCTGTGAGGAAGACGAATGAGCCTCATCTTCACTGAGCGTTTTGCCAGCACTCACTGAGCATCCTAGGCCTCCCTTTTCCTGCCCCCTTCCCTCGTCTCCTTGCCTCCTTCTCTCCTAGAGCGAGTCCGTCTGCACGGTGGCATTCAGGAAACACCTTACCTACTTTAAATTACCAAGATTACCAGCGACGCCACTCACACTACACCCTCTTCCATTCAGGCTGCTGTCCCACCCGTGTGTGGCCTGCAGGGATGCGGTGATAGGCGGATGCAACACTCCTCTGGGAATGTTGGGGAAACCAGCGTTGGAAGCTCAAAGGCAGGAGCGATCCAAAACCTCGACAGGAACAATGAGGAGCCAGGGACGGAGACACAGTCAGAGCCGCACTTAACTGGAGCTCTACTGGGACATACTTATCACATGCACAACCACAGCTGTCAGTGAAAGTGGAGAAAGCATAATACTGTAAACAACAGCAGAACATCACCATAAACTATGCAAGGACCAATGTTGAAGTGGAGATGTGGGTTTTCTACAAGAGTCAAGGTTAAATCTATAGTGAGAGAGTTCAAGTTATGACAGTGAGAGTGAGTCAGTTGGTGGTTCAATTCCTGCTTCCACAAGTACTTTCTTTTGTTGTGTTCTTGACACTTCATGATTCAATTTATTGTCATTTTTATGCACACGTACAAACGAGATACTGTTTCTCAGAACCCCTTAAATGGCCCATCTTGCACTATTTTTTTTTAGAATTTGTTAGAATGTTGTTTCCTCATTACAAACATACCTGGAGTTATGTTTTGTTTCATTCACACATGTTTAGCACATAAATCCTGCATATTTAGGCTGAGTTCTTCTCTTACACTGAAAAAACTCTGTTCCACCTTGTGATGTCATGTGGTAATACAGGAAGTGCTCCACTGTGTTTTTAAACACCATACATGTTCACTAGAATAATTTGGATGATGATCTCTACTAGACAAAAGGCAGCTGTTAACTTGAAAACTACCACTACATGACATCACAAGGTGGAACAGAGAATTTTGAGCTTTGGAGCTTTGTTAAACAAAACACAACTCTGTATGTTTTTAATGAGGTAACAGCATTGGCTTAAAGCTCTCAAGAGACAGTTTTGCATAATATAGGACCTTTAAGTCAGACACTTAACCTTTCCTGACCTCTAGTGTCTGATCGTGGTGATCTTGGTGCTGGATGTTCACCTGGCCCAAGCCAAAATGATAATGTGTAGCATATAAGTTTTATACATCAATCTGGAATGGCTCTCACTGAAAGCAGAAATCAGGAAAAGGGAGAACGTGCTCTCAAATACTTCAAGTTGAAACTTCAACCTTTAGTTGAATCCAGTTGAGAAAAAAGGACACCTGCACATTTTATCAAGAAACAAACCAAGTGTATATTTCGCCTTAAAAACACCAAAGTACGTCTGCTGGCATCACCAAGTCTGATTGTTTGATTGTGATTGGAACTCACACATATCACAGGAATTCATCTGTTCAAGGTAAGATGGAGGTTTATTGCCCCATGGGAAGGCTAACATATCTCTAATGATGATAATAATGTCATCTAATGTTCCTTAATGTTCCTTAATGTCTCAAATCAATGGCTATACCGGCGAGCTCTTTCCTTCAATGTAAACATGCACACAGAATGATATAAACTATTTGCTTTTCCCCAGAGAAAACCCTGGTGATTTAAGCTTGACTTTTACATCAAACAAATTACAAAACGGGATCACGGAGTTTGCCCTTTCCTGCTGCTCAGCTATTGTTCGTAATTAACCCCCATCGCAGGAACAAAGAGGGAAAAATACACAATCTGAGACCACTAAAACGAGGGACCACCCTGGACTTTTCATCCATTGTTGAGCTTACGCTATTAGTGTAGAGAGCAGGTAAGAGCGGCTCGCCTCCAGACCGGGCTAACAAGCATCACGCAGGTTGGACTAATCTGTTTTCATCTATACCAGCTTCAAACAGTGAGCAGTGGATGGTCAAAGGCAATGTAGGCCTGACTTGGAGAATATTTATGTGTTTTTGGCCTTTTTCTACGGGCGGCTGCCATACACTGCAGCAGATCAAAGTTAATTCCCCTTTTAATTACGCTGGAATTGGATGAGAGCAGACAGGGAGTAGCTTTTGTTTTCCTTTGTGTCGGCAAATATTACAGGATATTTAAGTGCGTTTGTTGTTTGCAGCTGAGGAGGAGAGAAAAGACAAAACTTGAAGGAGCAGCACATTGGCATGTGACCATTTTAAATAGCCTTCAAATGCCTGATTTTAAATTAGAGGGTAAACTCGGAGCAACAAGTCAAGTGTGACTAGTTACTGCGGTAAAGACAGTCCACTTTAACAGGTCACTTCAAAGATTCAACGTGAAGTGTGTTTAGAAATTTTCATCATCAAAGTTGACAAATTTTATATGTTTATTTCCATTATCTGTTCATTTCTGTTTTTATGCCAGTAGTAGTAGTAGCAGTAGTAGCAGTAGTACACACACACACACACATGCACACACACACACATAATGAGAGCCTCTTCTTCTTCATGGTCGTGTGTTGTGATGCTAATGAGCCCTCACCACCACAAACATCCCCTTTAATTGTCCTCTTTGATCTGCAGCTAATTCTGCTCATTAGGGCCCAGCTCACAAAGTTAAACATTTGCCTTCCACCTTCTAGAGAGCAGAGGTGGAAATAAGAATACTTCTGTACTCAGAGGAAACTAAAAAGGTAACCAAGTAGAAATATGGAAAAATGGTAGTGGTTAATGTAAAATAGTGTAAGAACTGGTCTACAGAGCACAGAAATATGGCAGTTTCAGTTTTATTTTCAGTTAGTTTTTTATGCAGACAATTAAACGCAAATGTGATTAAAATTCCATTGCACAGCCCAAAGTGGTCCTACTACAGATACTACCATACAACTGTAACATAGTTGTTCTGATAACTTCTCTGCCCTTCTCTGTAACAATGTACAGTAGTAATAGTAGTAGTCATTGTTACGTAGTACAAGTAGTAATGATACGAGGATCAGTACTTTAACAAATGTTTTTGTTTTGCTTTTTACTTTCCTACTTTTTTAAGTTTGAGTAACACATTTTATATTACCTTTAGCTGACTTTGGATGACGTAGCAAATAAATAAGCTAACAACAGGATCAGTACTTTCTAGCAGCTGTAACGGTAGTACAACTGCAGTACATTTGACTTATGTAAACTCAGTACATGTAACTTTTTGTTTTGTTTTGTTTTTTTTACTTTACTACTTTTTCTGTTCTGTCTGTGGCACAACTGCAGTACATTTGACTTACGTAAACTTAGTACATGTAACTTTTGTTTTGTTTTTTGACTTTACTACTTTCTCTGTTAGTTTGAGTAACACATTTTATATTACCTTTAGCTGACTTTGGATGACGCTGCAAATAAATGAGCTAAACTTTAAACTTTAATCCTTACCCCATTTTTTGTTTGTTTTAATCGCTGGTGTGGCGTCCTGTGGTGCGTGCAGACAAAATGGCTTCATCTGTGGCCATTAGCCCACAGCACAGTGCACCTGCAGACACAGTGGCCCGTGCAGCCGACAGATGTAGAGGCGTGAGGTCTTCTTCTGCACAGATTAGCCCAGATGCCCCGGTCGGCTCCAGCACATTTGTACATGCATAAAGAGATTAACACATGGGCAATTTTCACTCCGAGGCGTGAGCAAAACCACAGGCCGCATCCAGATACACATTCTGTTAACTTGACAAGTTTGGGGCCACATCACACAGAGTATGGCTACATAACTCAAACATTCAAAATCAGCAAGTTTACCCACAGGAAAAAACATACAAATGATTGTTTTCCCCTTGAAAATGCAGCAAAATGATTTTAAAATTGAAACTAGTTGAATCTTAAACCATATAAATTCAAAGGAACATTTTGATCAGTCCTAATATATTGTTGTAAATCAAGTTTTAAAACACAGGATCAGACATAAGATGATTGTTAGTCTATGTTACGCAAGAAAGATATGCATTGCCTTCACTCTCTACATGCCAGCTGACCACAAGTAAAAGTACAGATACCGGAGCAAAAAAAATACTCAAGTAAAAGTATTTAAAAGTATTAAAATGTACATAAAGAGTAAAAAGTAAGTGTTTCACGCAGGTTTTGAGATCTAAAAAAGCTTCAGATGAAGTGATTTTGATTCAGATTTGTGCGGAATTTTGTTCAACAGAAACAACTGAATTGGTAGTTTTTTGCAGCTGTTTTTATTTATATATTTTTTCTCAAACTATGCCCGTGCTAAAATGAAACCCCTCAGCCTTGTCTCAAGCAATAATAAAAAATACTTTCCAGTCCAGTTAAAAATGTAGTGAAGTAGAAAATCAAAATTAAAAACTTACTTCAGTAAAGTACAGCAGTAGTGGAACATAACAAAGTAAAAATAGTGTAAAAAAAGTACTGTACTTACTTACTGTATACATTTTAGGTATCTGTACTTTACTTGAGTAGGTTTTAATGTGGATACTTTTTACTTTTACTTCACTACATTTGAGAGCAGGTATCTGTACTTTCTACTCCATTACATTTTTAATTGGACATAAAAGTATTTGTTATTATTGTTTGAGACCTGCTGAAAAGGCTGAGGGTTTATTTTGAACACGTTCATAGTTTGAGAAAACAAAAATATAAAACAAATTAAAACAAATTGGAAAAACAAAAAATTGATTCCTTTGTGTCTACTGAACAAAATGCAACACAAATCTCGATCAAAATCACTACATTTGAAGCTTTATAAGATCTCAAAATCCGCGCAAAATCCTTTTACTTTTTACTCTTTAAGTATATTTTTTAATGGGTACTTTAATACTTTTACTTGAGTAGACTTTTTCATGTGATACTTTTACTTTTACTTGAGTATTTTTTTTGCTCTAGTATCTGCACTTTTACTTAAGTAGTAAATTGAGTACTTCTTCCACCACTGAAGTACAAATACTTTTTTTTTTTTTTTTACTTAAGTAGAATACTTTACTACTTTTACTTCGTTACGTTCCATTGCTTTTCTTCCTCCAAAGTTTGAACCCAGCTCCAAACCACATGCTTTTACTGACAGAGGATTGGCTGTAGACCTGTTGATTAAAAAGAGCCAAACACAACATTGATGATTAGAAATGACTCTCGATGTTGACTACAATTTGATTCGTTGCACAGCTCTACCTGCAGGGGCATGTTTTACACTGTCTGTTAGCGTTACACTGGAATCTCGTTGGATGCTTCATGGTGAAATACAACGCAAAAGGAAATAAACTATACTTTGGAAACCATTTGGGCCGACAGCCACGCCTTTGCTCGATTAACTTGTTTAATTAAAAGTGAGTGCATCCTGAAGAAAACAAGTAGCTCTTACCTGATCCCACAGTCGCGATGGGGCCCACACTATTGGCTTTTGTGCGTAATCAATATTAATCACTGGCAAAGAAAATAAGTCTGAAAACAGCGCCCGGACTGAGTAAACCTAGTGGCAAAACCCTATAGCCACTTCTCATTCCGATCATCGCCACGGTGATTAGCTAAAGGCACAACGTGGAGCAAGATGAGCAATTAATGGAGTTGTCAAAGGTGTGTCAGTGTACTTTATCACGGCATTGATTGTCTGCAGCTACACACATTCATCTTTAGAGCACAGAGGGGCTGGTTCATTTCAAACGCTGGTACAAATCAAAGGGATTTATATGGAAAGATTTAGGTCTAGTTTTAGGGTTGACGTGCACTTTTGGGGAGGAAGTTGGAGCACTCATCACAGACATAAAAGGGAATAAGTGAAATAGAACCGAACAATCATAAACCAAAAGCCGATGTGGCAAGATACTTATAACATTTTTATAAAGCATGAATTAAATACAAAACCAAAATTGCTTCAAGATGACAGTATTGTTAAATAATTTCCAAGTATATTTTTGCTGTTTGATTTTTGGGGATAAAAAAGCCCAGGCCACATTTGAACCAAGGGAGTTACATTTTTGATTGTGTAGAAGTTTTGACGCTGTGCTAGAACCAGGGGGGAAAAATACAAAACAAATGCGTAAGAAATTTGTCAAATATGGTAATTTTGAAGAGAAAGAGAAACTATGTTGAAAAGTTTGTTCTATATTTTAATTCAAAGCAAAAAGAGACGCTTCAAGATCAAGTGCGGGTCGTATGGGTAAAGACAGATTGAACCTGGACAGTTCGATTTTGGAGAGATTGTGTAGAAGTTTCTAGAGTGTACGAGAGTCAGGAGAGACAGACAGGGGACTCTCGGCCAATCGGAGCCCGGCTCTAGCCCCGAGAGCCTGTCTGAGATGACAGTGTGATGGACAGCACGGGGTCTCCTTGACATTTCTCCAGGGGCTGAGGAGGGGCATCGCTAATTGTTAAAGGGAATAGGGGGTATTTAAAAGGTCAGTTATTTTGAATTGCACTTTCTACAGGCCAAGTGTTCTCAAAATGTCTTATTCAAAAGTTAGTACGAACGGAGGAGAAATGGTGCTGCTGTGGAGATGTGATTCAAATTAGATCAGGGACTATTGCAAAGTTAAAACACCAAAACTGATGTGCCTCGAAAGTTCTACAGCAGTCTATGTCTTTAAAATTGTCTATCTCCTTGAAGACAGGTGACGCTACTAAACCGAGTTACTGGTCAGATCAGTGGAGCGGTGAGCCTGCCAAAAAACACCTGTAATTGAAATAAAATGCCAGATAGACATGTTTGATGCCATACTGTGGATCACTGAGCTAACGTCTCCATGGCGGCAAGCAGGTGGTGGACCCCTCAGAAGTTACATCGTGAACTTCTCAAGAAACTACTAGAAAATCTTCATTCAATTATTGTTATTGCAAAGTAAGAAAAGTGTGTGTAGGTAATCACACTTTTGTTGGATTTGTATGAATATAATTGTGAGTATAAGTCGCACCAGCCAAAAAATGCATAATAATGAAGAAAAAACATATTTCACATATAAATCGTATCTGAGTATAAGTCGCGCCCCCGGCCAAACTATGAAAAAAATTGCGACTTATAGTCCGGAAAATACGGCACATTTCATTAGTTGCGTTATGGTAATATATAGTTATGTTCATGTTTTTGCCTAGACATTTTTTCAGATTTGACTTAAAATAGTTTACAAATTCAATGTCTTATACAGTTTTAAGTGCACTGGTTTAACTGGTTTCCTCCCAGTGCTCTCTGCTCCTGTTTGTTTCTGCAGAGGTCAGCGGGTGTTATTTGTCCACACTGTTTCTCCTGTCCCTGTCTGCTCTGGTAACAGGTGGAGATGGGCCTAAGCAGAGCCTGTCAGGTGTCCTGATTCAGTGAAGTGAGTGGAGAATCACAGAGGACAGATGGAGGGAAGGGAGAGGGAGAGATAATGATAATGCATGGTTTGATACAGACATCCCCTTTTGGCTGCCGATGAGTGCTCTACAGCCCAAATGGGTGAAACCATTTAGTCACTGCTTATTCAAAATCCAAAGTGTGAGTTAATGCAAGATTGCTGTTTTCCTACGATAATCATTTAGGGAGGCCTGTCCATCTGACGCTATGGCTTTGAAATGTGCAGGGCTACAGGCCAAAGGAAATACACAATACTGCCAATATTCGATCAAGCAATTACAATAAGTACATATATTTGCACTGCATGCCTATATGTCAATATGGCTTCACATACCAAGCAAAATTAATTATTTCTAAACAATCCATCCAAGTTTATGTACAACAATTTTAAGTTTGGCCGTTCTAAAAATCTTCTAACCGGCTCCTGGGAACAATTAGGCGTCTATTTAAAAACAGGTCAAACTAGACACTGGCAAGACAGAAAAACTGACAGTAAACATGCAGGAAAGTTGAAGCATTCCCAAAAGCGATTATGTTAAAAAATGCAAATAAAAAGTGGAACTTCTCTGCTCCTCAGATGTAAGTGTGCTGGTTTAATCTGTGTGTATGTGTGTGTAAGTGCATATGTGTGTGTATGTGTGCGTATGTGTGTGTATGTGTGTGTATGTGTGTGTATGTGTGCGTATGTGTGCGTATGTGCGTATGTCTGTGTAAATGGCAGGAAGCAGGGCTCTTCTGTCAGGCCCCTGAGGCCCAGCACATTGAGTCTCCATTAGCCTGATGAGCTTTGGCAGCTGAAGTTACTGGAGTTACTGTTAAGCTTTAGCCCTCCTTGTGGCTAAGCCTAATTAAACCTAGACCTCATCCCTAATTTAAAGATAATTAGCTGCAGGGGTTAGCCACCACCGCCAGGACAGGCTCAGGCGGGCGCATTCGTGAACTATGTGAAGTTATGCGTGTTAAATGGTGCTGTTTTGCTGAAGAGTGGAAAAGGCAAATAATGAGTGTAGTTTATATTTTTACCTTCATCACGTGGTTCCCAGCGGACACAGTAAAACACGTTTAAAGCCCAACATGTAACATTAAAGTAAGTAGTAGTAACACTGTTGACAGCATTAGTTAGAATTGTGTTTCACGGTTTTGCCAGAGTAAAGAGTAATCATGCTAATGTCTGTGTAATCCCCCAATCCAGGTATGATCCAAGAAAAATTCCATTCTGTCAACTGGACTAAAGTTTTAGAGTGAAGACATTTTGCCGCTCCTTCAGTTCTGGTCAGGCAGTGTCTGGCAGTGTCCTCCAGCAATCTGACCAGAACTGAAGAAGCTATTTGGATGAGCGGCAAAACGTCTTCACTCTAAAACATTTGTCCAGTTGACAGAATGGAATTTTTCTTTTGCTATTCATGCTATTGGTTGGAAAGCTATTCAATTTCAAACTAGTTTATTTATTTATACTAGTTCTGCTATAGATCAAGCGATGCTAAAGAAAAATTGGATTGCAATTTATACTAGTTCTGCTATAGATCAAGACAAAACTTTTTGAAAACTATTCAGAAATTTCCAATTGTTTTGAATTTCTTGTGTATAGGCTGAGTGTTGTGTTGTTAACTGTTCAAATGATCTCATTGCAATACTAGTCTTAGCCTTGATTAGTATCTGGGTATTGACTTTTTGACAACTCTAGTCCATGCCTCAGTTATATAAACAAAGAGTTGACAGGTCAGTAGTGTTGTATAAATGTCTTTGGTACATAAGGGCCTGGGCCTATATAACGTGACCCCCAGATGTTTTCACATTAGCTGCACAGACTGGTTGACTTTTACAGGTATAGGGCTGCGATTGGCCTATGCCGTAATATTTTTATCTCATTGAGTTTGCACCGCTGCCGAGGGAGACTGACGTTTTTCCAAAGGTCTGGTGAGTGGCACGGCACAAAATACCTGGTGCCAGCTCACGAGTGTTTACTACAGACACATCCAGACACGAGACGCAGGCAGCCCACTGACACAAACACAGTGTACTCATCAGCAACTGGAGAGCCCACACACACAACGAGAGACAGTCACCGGGAGAGGAGCGAGAAAGTGAGACAGAGAGGCAGACAGACAGAGAGAAATAAAGAAAACAGAGACAATGAGAGGGGGGAGAGAGAGAGACAGATAGAGAGAGAGAGAGAGAAAGTGAGAGAGAAAACAGAGACAGGGGACAAAGAGAATGTAAGCGAGAGAAAGTGAGAGAGAGACAGAGAGAGAAAGTAAGCAACAGAAAGTGAGGGAGAGAGAGAAAAATAATAAAAACAGAGAGAAAGTGAGAGAGAGAGAGAAAAAGTAAGCGAGAGAAAGTGAAGGAGAGAGAAATAATGAAAACAGAGAGGGAGAAAGAGCAAGAGAGAGACAGATGGAGAGAGAGAAAGTGAGGGAGAGCGAGAAATAAAGAAAACAGAGAGGGGGGAGAGAGAGAGAGAGACAAAGAGAAAGTAAGCGAGAGAAAGTGAGGGAGAGAGAGAGAAATACTGAAAACAAAGGGGGGAGAGAGAGAGAGAAAGTAAGAGAGAGAAAGAGAGGGAGAAAGTGAGAGAGAGAGAGACAGAGAGAGAAAGCAAGCGACAGAAAGTGAGGGAGAGAGAGAAATAATAAAAACAGAGACAGAGAAAAAGAGAGAGAGGAAGAGAGAGAGAAAGTGAGTGAGAAAAAGTGAGGGAGAGAGAAGTAAAGAAAACCGAGAGAGGGAGAGAGACAGATAGAGAGAGGAAGAAAACAAAGAGTGAAAGAGAAAGAGAGACAGACAAATAAAGAAAACAGAGAGAGAGGGAAAGA